>WURT03577087.1:0-20782 GCA_009936505.3 Holothuria glaberrima
CTCTCTCTCTCTCTCTCTCTCTCTCTCTCTCTCTCTCTCTCTCTCTCTCTCTCTCTCTCTCTCTCCCTCTCTCTCTCCCTCTCTCTCTCTCCCTCTCTCTCTCTCCCCCCCCCCCTCTCTCTCTCTCTCTGTTAGTAAACTACGTGATATTCTGGTTTGGGATATGGTATGATAAAACTGTGTCAATGTTCAAGTGGTAATTTTCTCTCTCAAGCTTTCTCACGTTAAAAAATGTGCGAATTGGGAGGAAAACAAATGCCTTTGCAAGAAATTGATATCTTTAGTCACAGCGGCGTAGCTAGCGGACCGTGCACTTGGGGAGAGTGACCCCACAGAACTTTTGGGGACCCGATGGGCGATGTTGAAAAAGTGAAGGAGAGCAAAAAAAAAAAAAAAACACAAAAAAGGTTGTACCTCCGTCGAGGAAAGTTTAGAGTTTTGTTACTGAGTCTTAGTCGATACGATAGAGTAGTCTCCCGGTTTAACTGTTTTTATTCTCAAGGGACAATTTCTCCAATAAGAACCCATAATTTTCGATGCGCTACGTGCTCCAAGGAGCCACTTTAGTTTCTTCAATGTTAAAATTCCACATAGCTAGATAGCATAAGTCCTGTCAACCTTACCGAGTAACAGGTGGACAGAGTTGACAGGTTATGTAGAGGTCGTAAATTTTATCTCATATCACAAAACCAAGTTGCTGTTCTTTTGTGTGTGTCATGCGGTAGGTCAGTTGGTGAGAGACTCATGGAGCAAATATTGGCTATTTAATCTGGTAGTCCAGATGGTTTCGACACAATGTATTTAATCCCCGATACGATCTACAACCCCCTACAGTTTCTACTTTTTTTTCTTAATGATTAAGTATGTATTTTTTTCTTTTTTTAAGCCTACCTAAAAATTTTTGTGCGCTTTGCAATTTCACAATTTAGACTCAAAAGAAGTTATCAGTGCGCAACTAGGCTTTTGAAGTATTAAGTGATATTGTGCAAAAAATGTTCTGCAATGGCATGAGATAGTTAGGCCCATTCATAATCCCATTTTAACACCCCTCGACAAAGAGGCTGTCGGAACTTGGTGTCGCTGGCATGGCCCGGTCCCTTTTCGGAAAATTCTGTCGCCATCCATGGTCGGTTTAGTTATTTTGGCTTTCAAAAAGTCATTTCTGCGAAAAAAAACGGAAAATTTTTCGTACGCTTTGACCACTTTTTCTCAGTTCCGTTACTTACAGCAAATAAAGTACAAACCCTTTCCATCTTTTCAACTAAGTTTATAAGTAGAATACATGGATTTATGTAAATGTCGAGAATTTCACCTCATTCCACTTAACTTTGTTAATGTTTTTCTTTTGTCGGCTAGTGCCTTGAGGAGGGAAGTACAATGTGAGCTGTGCCAGATAGAAACCAACTGCAAGGACAATTGACCTGCATAAGCTTCAAATAAGTACAGATTTTTTTTTAGTGTAGGCTTACCTAAAGAAAATTTGCGTGCTTCGCGAGCTTTTCCACAGTTCAGAAGTTTTCTTTCATACTATATGACTTGCATTTGTGTTATGGAAGCTGGGTTTTTTAGAGGGCGGAAACTATTTTTGATGGTCGGCTATTTTCACTCGGAGAGCTATTGCCCCTCTAAAACAAAATATATCACCATTTTGGATCTAAGCCCTTCGAGAAAGCAAAAAATTTCAAGAGGTGAGGGGGCACTTTGTACCCCTCCCAGGACGGCGATGAGAATGAGGACAATGAGTCAAATCCCCCCTCACACACACACAAACTGGCTACGCCCCTGTTTAGTCAAAATGTGATGTTGCTCGTGCAGTCTCTTTCACCTGGCTCCTTTGTTCCTGAATGTTTGATTTTATCAATGTCGTGCTACCCGAAAGAAAATTAGTTATTTTATGAAGAAACAGACATACCGTAAAGACCCCTTACAGGCATTTTAAGCAACGTCATTACGAATTTTCTAAATGCCTACTTTGCACTTTAGTAATTAAGTTGGCAAGCCTGTTTTAATTGAAACATCTGGTGACGGACAACACTGCAGACATCCGGAGAAGTCCTATAGTCGGAGTATTTCTTTGAACTACTCGTTTAAGTTAGAGCTTGATTGTAAAAAATGTAATGAGAGGTGGAGGTTGCGGTTTAAGTGATTTTTGGGAGGTAGGATATAAAAATTGAGGCAACGTATAGATATAGGATAGAGTGAACAAAAGAGTTGTTTGGGCTAAGGAGCTTTGCTTTTCCTTTCATGTTAATTTTGTGCTATAACGCACATTGAACCAGAATTGTAAAATAAAAGAAAGTGAAAAGTTGAAGGTAAAACAGCCAAAAGTTCCTTAACGGCGGTCAGTACTGAATAGGTGCAGCGGGGACGGTTATCGGCGGTAAGCGGCCTACTTTTAAACTCTTTCAAACCTAGCTTGATTCAAGCTCTCAGTGGGTCATAAATTTGTAGCAACTCTGTTTTGTAATATATCGAGAACTACAAATCGGAACTGAATGACACGTCAATGGAATTTGCTTGGATCTATTCCACATTTCCACCAAAGGTTATAAACTGCACATTCATACATCTATAGGAAATAATCATTTACTAAACATACGGTGGAGTCCCCTTTTTCATTTTGTACTACTTATACAGTTATCGTGGTCAAGTTTTCCTTGATGTTGTATAATTATATTGGGGCATACAAATATTCTAAAGGGTGCTTAAGGCCAAACCTAACATTGGTACAGCTGGTTTTCTAAGTATTAATAATACTAATAATTGGTCTTATAGAGCGCAGAGTCCAAAGTAAGAACAATGCTCAAAGCGCTCCACAGGTGCAGATAACAACGAGAAAGAATATTGGAAACATTTAGAGAAAATATACGTTTTAAGAAACTGCTCTAATTGGTCGACAGAACTCGGGGCCTTGATATTCATAGGTGGTGAATTCCATAGACAACGTGAACCGTAGTAGAATGTTCGATCCCCCAATTGAACGGGAGGAAGGGACAATTATCTTGAATAGGTAACTGGTTCCAGATAAACGACTAATTTTACTGTGACAAGTTGCTGCGAAAATAAATACATATTTTCCGCATCTTCGGGACAGGCTACATAGAATACTTGTAGTTTAAGTCACCATAAACCACCAGGCCTAGTGCACAACAGTTACAATCGCTTTCGTCAATCTGTTGTTGGATATATCATACTTTACATTTTCTGTTCTTTCCTGAAACTACACAACACTGGAAAAGTTTGCCGACAAATATTACCCAAAATGGCATTTTCCAAAATATTTTTTTAAAACCTTGTACAAGTCTATTTAAAAATATCAAATATCCGCCATGATACTCAAGTTAAGGTATATACTGAAATTTAGAGAAATTATGCTAAAAGTGCATTTCACACATACACACCTTCAGTCAATGACATTCGAAATGCGACAAACATCTGATTCCCCGAATACATCCACAACCCGCATTCTTTACCCAAAATTATTGAACTTTTTGTCCGTTTTCTGAAACAGCTGAAGACAATTTTTGAATCAAACATTCAAGGTGATAATTGAGTGTTGTTCATGTCACCGCATCCCTTTCCCAACCCAAAGAACCCCCTCGGCTCCGATAGCCTTAATATAGGGATGGATGACGTACCTATCTCTTGAAACAGGTAAGCAGGGGGAGTTTATTTTACCAAGTTTATTTACAAATTTTATTTTTCTTAGTCTTACTTTGTTGCCTACTTGAGAGAACATTCCGTCTTTAGAAACACGGTGGCGGTTTTTATGTCCTTCTAAACGATCAAACGTTCAGTAACAAACATCATCGTACATTGTATGACAATGTTAATGGACAAAAGTATGATTGTGCGAATTGCTTTTTCAACAAATTTGAGCAACGTCCAATATGAAGGATGATTTTAAAATTTTTAGCTGAATGTTTAATCTTTCAAACAAATGTTCAAACATTTGTATGGCAATGTTCCTTGTCAGAATACCATCAAATGTATGCCCCTTGTCAGGATACCACGAAAGTTATTCCCCTCTTCAATAGTTAGTCACGTGACAATAAGGAAAAAAACATAAACATTAACACATATCAGGCACTTACAATCAATTGCCTGCGTAGCCAGTCTGACGTGTGAAGATTGCCCCTCCCCTTGGAATATTTAATAGACTGAAAATCACTATCACTGATTAATTGATAATTAAATAATTAATATGCAAAACATAAAGAAATCGTTCTCTATGATATTCTCCTCAATTTACCCTCAAAATTTAATAAATAGTTAAAACTGTTGATTTTGTGTGCGTTGAGATATCCTTGTCACCGAGTTACTCTTCTGGTATTACTTTTATTATTTACTTTATTTAGTCGAAAAGTTTACGACTTATTTTTCAAACACTTCAAGCAGATTTTTACACATCGTATGAACTCCAAAATTAAAGACGGATTACCGTAGTAAGCATTCGGTCAAGGCTAAGTACTTTTAACGTATACACAACTTTCCGGCTTAAAGGGACTGGCGTTTCTCGATAAAATACTACTGTCTCTCCATAAATAAAAAAAAACTGTAAGTGATCGGTGATACATTCTTGTCAGATATCTCAACTCAGAATCGATTTCAAGAACTCCAATAGTCATTTTGGTCGTAAAACACTTTTCAAAATAGTTACGATTGTCAGCGCCGTATTCTAGTTCCCATTTCCCGAGTCCGAGTTACTTACATTCGATTCGAAGTCCGAGTCCTAGTCTCCATGGAAAAGTATTTATTTCGTTGGATGTAATGACTGTTTTCAAGAGGGACGTCTCTCCCGTCACAAAGACTTTCCTACGCGACAGAGTGTACGGCATTTACCTTGTGTAGTCATATTCCTGCCTTAGCAAACAAACCCCGCTTCTCATGGCAGTCACAGACAAGAACGGACAGGAGCAATTTATTTCTATGGGCTTCATTTTGGCGTAGCAGACAGCTAAAAAGTGTACGGGTCCGTCGCAGGACCTGAGGCTGTCAGTGTCCAATTTAACGCCATGTGAACTAAAGAAATCAGGTCTACGAAAGCTCTGCGGTGTTTAAAAATTGTGGAAGTTTAACCAAATATTTAATTGTGTCTAAATAAGATGTTCATTAAATCAGATAATCAGGAGCATCCGAATAAGACCACTGTGTTGTGGCAGACCAAATCCACTCCTGGCAGAGCTGCTGGTAACAAGTGCACATCAACTTTAAGAAATGTGTGTGTGTGGCAAAAGCGTGACTTTGATAGTATATTATTTTAGTGGAGCGTGTCAATAGATTAGTGTAAAATATACCTCCGAAGTTGCTTTGAATAGCATCTACCAGACTTTTAAAAGATCTTTTAATTGTCTTTATGTTGATCCCGAAATTCAGTCTTCAAATAAATGCGTGCAACGGGGGGGGGGAGTTCAGTGGTTCAGTTAAAACCCCTTTCCAGCGAACCCCCACTTGTCTTAACCAAAACTGGACGCTGTTTTTATAGGGATGTGTTGATGGGTTATCATCTAAAAATGAAGCAGATAAAAAATATTTACAAGGAGAAGAAAACCTGAGGTGAACGACTGTCTCCTTCCGTGGAGCTACCTTTAAATTTACCGACTTTACCCTCAGACTAGCTCTCAGCACAGCTTTACAGTATCCAGGGTGCTAACGTAGGTATTACACATTTGCTACAAAACTTTTTCTGTTATTTTCTCATTGACTCCTGACTTGTTTCTAAACAAGCAGTCAAACCACAAGTGTCCCAGAACGGGAGAAACAATGCAAATTGAATTAATAGCAGTTTCTTTAATGTAGCAGTCTTATTTCCGCTCAGAGAGAATCAAGTTAAACCTACTTCCTGGGCATTAATGCATGGAGTTCAAGATTATCCTTCCTTGGTCAACACTTAACGTCTATTGTAGTAATTCTGGAAAATAAAATGAACCTGCAGAACTACTTTGCAATTGTAAATTGTAACTAATATCTCTAAAATTTGAGGGTCTTGTCCAGCTTCTGAGTTACACGCAACAGATTGATTTAACTTTCCACTTGTTATTTGTGACAGCGAGCAAAAAATTGTGTCATTAAAATATTTTTGAAAATTTTGTGAGTTTTTATACTCCTCTGGGAGGGATCATCACTTTATCACTCCTGGGCCCTGTTTCATAAAGAGTTAAGATCGATCTTAAGTGTGATCTGCCGTGCAGTCGTCCTATGGAAATCAAACTTAAGATCGATCTTAACCCTTTATGAAACGGGGCCCTGGTGTACTGGTTTTTGGGTTTGCCTCGTCGAGAATTCACGAGCACAAAAACTTTAGTTTGCAACTTTGAGGGCGAGTCTATTGAAAATTAACGGACATTAACTTATGAAAGTAAATCGATTTAACTATCTTCATATTGCTGAAAACGCGTTGAAAAAAGCACGAAAATCGCAATTTTTACAGTTTTCTTACATAAAAGCTGACAAAAAGATATTCGATATGAAAGTTGTATTGAAGGGAAAGAACTCATGGCCCCAGTAGTCTTATATAGCTGCTGAAAATAGATGTTGAAACGGTAGCTGTGGATAACATTTGCGAATGAAGAAGTCTCTTAAATGGTTTAATGTAACGATACATCAATTAAAGTACCATGCCAGCAAATTCTAGCTTTTGAGATATTCTGAGCAATTTTTGCCGTTAGATTGAAATTACAAGTGACAATTGTCCATGTGTCCATATCGATGTATAAACGGTCTTTTCTGGCATAAATACTTTGATACCGACAATCTCATTTGTGGAGCACAAGGGGAAGGGTAAAATAACTTTTGCAGGGTACGTTCCTTTCTCCCGTCCCCTTCCTTGGCGACGCCATTGGGTTTACCGTAGCTCTGGGTGTTAAAAGTAGTCAACTGAATTGCTGTTGGTTTTTTGGTTCTTGTTTTGATTTGTAACTCTTCCGTGCACTTGTGAAGAGTTTAAAAGGATGTTAAAACCCTTCAGGCCTTTCAAAAATTACTTAAAGACCACGGGATTCTCTCGTTTGTCGGATTTAGGGACTTTGAATGGGATATTTAGGGAAAAGTAAAAATATCGGGAACTGTTAAGACTTAACTGTTGCATTATCCTCCGAATTTTAGTTGAGCAGAAAAAGCAATAGCAAAGGTTACCAATGGGTATGGTATGAGACTGACATATATAAAAACTTTCCTTACAGATGACTAGGAGAAAGCTTCAGATTTTAGACATATTCAAACAAAGCTCAACTATTTAGCACAATTTATGTGTTAGATACCTACGCAACACCTTTGAACGTACACGATAGGACCTAAGGTTTTGTTGCGTTGCGTTATGGGCCAAAATTTCTTAAAGTTTTCTACATCTTGACTTTTGATCAAGTTTACTTTTGCTTGGACCATTAGCAGTTATAAAACGGCATTATAACGTTATTTTCTGTTCAATCGTTCTCTAAAGGTTCTTTTCTATGGGCATATTTAGGGGACTATTTAGCCGTACCCCCCTCACTGATGCCGATGTTATTAGTACCTAAAATATAACAGGTTTTGAACACAAAATTTACTCCAAAGATAGCTTATGTAGCACCAGATTCCATGTAAGGACACCTAATTTTTCAAAATTAGAAGTTCCTGATTCTTTCAACGTTTTCAACAAAATACTTTATTTTTTATTTTATTTTAATTTTAATTTATTTGACAAGCAAAATCGTTATACCTATCATTCACAAGCCTCGGGGTCAGACACCTATCCATCAATTTTGAACTAGGTAAGACGGTTAGAGAGAAATGTCCTCTGCTTACACATTCACAAACTTAGGCCTACCTAAAGAACGCTCACACATCCAACTACACTTACGTTCATCCCCTGATTGCTAATAGTGTGTGAAGTGCAATATCTTTTCTTCTTATCATATTTCTTGTTGGGAGAACTATACCTTTTAGAAAACAAGCATTGTCATGTGAGTTCTCCTTGGCAACAGTCACTAAATTTACTGGTTTATCATTGTGGATCGAAAAAATCAATACTTCATAGAAAGAATAAAAGCCGGGTGAGACTACATACTTTAATGTCATGCTTTGTACATCTTTTCAATCCATAGTCGCCGTTTGTAGCGAGCTCGTATATACATTTCTTAGGATCATACCAAACCAATGTCACTTATTTCATAAATATTGAACATTAGCAAGCCAAGTACATTTTTATTGCAACATATACTTCATGGTTTAGTGACATACGATAATCTTGTTTAGAACTTATTGCTGTCTTGCCATTCTTATTGAAAAGAGTGTTATTCGAACGGCTGAATTAATGGCATAATTTGAACGCAAATTGTAACTATGTTAATGTTTGTCTCCTATCTCGCCTTGTTTGTTGAAATATTTGCACAGTACCACTGAGCTGGTAAAAGGGAACCTGAGCGTGCAGTGCACCAGCGAATGTGCAAATTGGGCTTTAGTTTATTAATGGCCGATCGGTCTTAAATTAAAGCAGCATGATACACACTTATGCCTTACCTTTCATTATTTAGCGTTATTAAGCAAGTGTAACATTCAAATAAATAAAACAATTTCGTTTGATTTGTTAAATTAATAGTCTTAGAATTATTTGACTAATATAACTGATCACGTGTTACGTTTTCAAGAACACAAAGCATGTTTTAATATTTAATGGGTCAAAATGACAGAAATTAGATATTAAAAAGTAACATAGGTAAACTCTTGATTACCGAACATCTTTATTCAAACAGTTAACGTCTGTATATGCAAGTTGCGAGTGAAAGGTTTTCTTGGAGAAATCCTGAACATACCTTAATGAAAGGTGAGTGAGATGAGCTTAATAAATGTATACAGCACATAGCTAAGGCGGGGGGTGGCAAGCGACCACCCTCTCTCCCTCATATTATCTCAAAGTGAAGGATGAACTGATGGAGGGGCGACGGAGATTCAACACAGCAAGTGGGAGCCAGGTGTATGATAATTACAAGACATGAAATTATCTCGGCAGTCAATCCATGAAGAGTTTTGCATTTAGTTTATGCAAATGTCAATCATCCAATGTTTAACATCCATTGTAGGTATTGGTAGATATTTCAAAACTGATTGCTTTAAGTGGCAGTAAGGACAAGTAAATACAAGCTAGTGATAAAGTTTTGATCAAAGTAGCTTATGTTAAAGCATATTGAATAAGTTCAGTCCTATTGCCAAAGGATATTTTAATGGCAAAAATTGAACAATGTGGTCAAGTTAGGATGCATTGCATATTATACGAACTGCTCTTTTCCGCAAAATAAATATACTATTTAAATTATTTTGTTTTCGAGCAAGTAGCCCGTGCAAAGGTACAATAATAGATGTGTGGAACGATGAGAGTTTTGTACAACGTTAACTGAATAAATTTTGGTGCAATACATTTCAATCTAAAAATAATGCCAACCACCTTTGCCACACATTTGTTTAACATTTTCCACATATAATTTCCAGTTTATATTTTCATCAATCATTACCCCTAAAATTTGTACGAGGTAACTGTTGGTATATATTTATTACTAATTTTGATCTGAGCATCAACAGGTTTTTCTCTGGTTAAGTCGGATGATCATAAACTTAATTTTTCCAGCATTAAGAGATAGAATATTTGCCCTGAACCAATTAAACACCAAAGATAATTCAGAGTTTACAATTTCAACGGCTTGATTTATGTTACGATGCTTACAGAAAACACTTAGTGTCATCGGCAAATAATATAAATGATAACATTTTAGTGTACTTAATGTCATTAATATAGATATTATGATTTGATTCGGTGATCTTCTCTACTGCAGTCGTCATCGACGCTGGTTTCATTCTTATCTTTATCCATATGAACAAGCCATATAAGGGCTTTGGCCCCTTTGGGACTGCTGTCTGGAATAAAGTACAGGAGAAAGTTGCCGTCATTAATGTTTCAGTGTTTTACTATGTGGACAGAGCCATTTGAGGTTGGTTTCATCCTTGTCTCTCTTCATATGAATAAAATATATGAGGGGCCCGGCCCTTTGAGACTGAGGTTTAGGGCCCTGTATGTGCAGAAGTTGCTGTCGTTGGCATTTTTGCCAATCCAAGAGTGTAACTGTTTGATCAAAAACAAAATTCCTTGCCCCTCTTCATTTTCACCATTTTTGGTTGGCCTTTTGGGGCTGCTGCCTAGGGCCCTGTGCAAGAGAATGTTGATGTCATCGATCTTGCAGCTTCCTGCCGTGAATTTTTTTATTATACTAAGTAGTTTTCACCCTCGTCTCTCTTTATGTGAACTTAAGCAATTTTAGGCCATTTATTTTGGGTCCAGCAGGCCAGTCGTACCGGATGGGCCCCGGAAGCAACACAAATTCTTCAATTTCAGACGCATCCTAACATCATCAGGTCAACAAACCTCAGGTCTCTTTTCATGTGATTAACTCGTCCGGGCTAACGGTCTGTTTCCAGGTGATTAAACAGGATTGCAAACAGCAACGTTCAAAATTTAAACTGTTGCAAGGTGATACAGTACTTCCACGTATCAAACTTGATTTTTCTGAAGTAGGGCACCAATATTTTCCTTATTTTATAATGCTTGTTGAAGGTAAGATTCATACCCCTATTACTCAAATATAAATACTTTTAACATATCCCTTATTCCAAGTTTTGGCCTTTTAATCCTAAAAATAATCTTTTTAGCCCTTTGCAATTCCTAATTTCCTACAATATCAAGAAAATTCCTGCAACATTCAGATTTTGACAACATTGTAATTGTTCTGTGGAATGCCAAAAGAGTCATTGATAGAAGGGCATAAGGTAGCTGACCGTTCAGTGTTGTAGTCTTTAGGGACAGAGATATATGTGGAAAAAAGAGGGAGGTAATGAGGATAAAAGCCCCATTGGAGTGAAGCTGGCTGTGTACAATGGGGAAAGTCAAAGCAAGCATTTTAAAAAAAAATGGGGATGGGGATAGGGGTACTTAATATTCCCCTACCCTCACAGGGAACTTCGCCTTGTATTTGGTAGGGTTGAGTTTGCATCACTATCTGGAATCAGACTAACAATTAATGGTTTGCTCAAGGCGATAAGCAGCTTGAGAGGATCAATCCTACTTTTTCCACTGGCAAAGGCTTAATCCTTTCGATGGAGAAGGGGACCTTTTATGTAACTAAGCAAGGTGCAAAATAGTGCTCGGTCGACCTGGCCCAAATGAAGACCGGGAAGGGAGGAATGCTACTAAAATAAAATAAAACTAAAAATACTATTGCCTCTATACATCTTCACGTATCCTTCCACCCCTCAACCCAGAAAGTTGTCCACTCCCACCCCATATCTCGTCTTGCTTTACCAGCATGTGCATGTGTACTTTAGGCAAAGGTTTCAACTGATAATATGTAAAGAATTTTTTTTTATATTAAGTATCTACTGGTACTGTTAGAGGAGGAATATCTATCAGTCAGGCCAGCAGACACACATCCTTCCCTTTCAGTGTAATCATTCATCTTAGGTTGCTCGTGTACAACGCGAACAGTTTCAGCTGCAGCTAATCACAGTTCTTGCCTAAGACCCACTCTGTTATCTATGCTTAAGGTACTTGACGAAGGATACCCAGTTGGGGAAATATACGAAATATAGGACTTAAACTGGGTTCAAGCGGGTTGAGCTAGGTTCTCAACTGGGAAACCAACTGGTTTTTGAAAACCTAGTTGGGAATGTTGAACTCCCAGTTGAACCCATTTCAAAACACAAGTGAGCTCAGTTCAACACAGTTGACTGCCATAGTCACTTATTCACTCCCGTTTGATGCATAGTTCGACCGACTTGGATCCGAGTTCAACCTAGTTAGACCCTAGTTCAACACAATGTTTTCAGTGTAAGAGAAAATGTGAATTTAGTGAGTAAAAATGCTAAGATATGGATATGAGCGACCAGTGAAAAAATACTCAAAAGTTTTTACTCGAAAATCATTGTTAACTGCACTCTGAAGTCAGATTTTATTTACTCGATACATTAAATTTTCCCAAAATGGATTAAAAGTTACCGCATTTAAGTTATCCTTTAACACTGATCTCTTCGTAATTTCTTCAAGCTTAGCGATAAAATGAACAAATTACTTTAAGAAGTAGCTTGTTTCAATCTCATCATCCTTTGTATAATTTTTGTCCAGCTATTATTAAATTCGTACTACATTATAGCCTATGACTAAGACTTACCATTGTAGAAAAAAAACAAGTCTGGAAGTAGTCATTTGAAAGTCCATATGTCACCAATTAGGATATATTGTCAAGTTACGTGGAACCACACCATTAATATATTTTGATACGCTTGCCCGTATCTGGTAGTAGTCATGAAAGAGTGGATAAGAATGTAAAAAAATATTACGGCGTGTGTTGTTTTTTCTTTGTTTCTTTGTTTCTTTCTTTCTTTCTTTGTTTCTTTCTTTCTTTCTTTGTTTCTTTCTTTCTTTCTTTCTTTGTTTCTATCTTTCTTTCTTTCTTTCTTTGTTTCTTTCTTTCTTTCTTTTTTTCTTTCTTTCTTTCTTTCTTTCTTTCTTTTCTTAAGAAAAGTAAAAAAGTTGCATTGATTTTCCTTAATTTTTTTCCAAAATGATGCACCAAATTGCAACTTAGGACCCAAAATATCAAAAAATTTTCCAAAGGACAAAGAAATGTGAAAAATGTGCATTAATTTTCCCTAAAAGTTTTTACAAAATGATGCACCAAATTGCATCTAGGGACCCCAAAATATTACAAAACAATTTCAAAGGTGAGGGGGACACTCCTCCCCTCAGACCCCTCCCCCAGGACGGCGATCCGAAACAAGGTTCAACCCCCCCCCCCAGTCTTGAACAGCTTCCTACGCATACGGAAACGCGCCAAACCTTTCAACAGTATACGGTAACTAAACAATGCAGTCTATGCCTGTTCGAAAAGCTTTTCTTCATGTACCATCCTAGATCTAAAGCAGGGTTTATGCATCAAATTGAACAGAATTGACGGTAAATTTTGACTAGTAATTGCATAAGAATGAGATCCACGAATGATAACAACATACTACAAAACTGACATGACGTTTCCAAGTCATGTTAGTATTGGTGATACTTTCGTTCTCCGACAGAGCAATAAGCAAATACTAAGATCGAAAGGTAATATATTCCTAGCTTGAGAGCCTGGTAATGTTAACTACAAAACAGTTCCTAAAATGTTCAAACATTCGGACATTCAAAGCCCAATAACCTTTAACAAAGCGTTCGCAATAAAGCATTCTGCTGTAATGAACACTGTTTCATCTATGATCCTAAACATTCAGAGAGATGTCATTAAGTGTACAGATATAAATCCGGACTAATTAGACCTCTGACACAACTTAACATTGGAAATCGACAGGTAAAGCCCAAATTCGCACTAAGGATATGTTTGCCTCTTTGTCATACAAAAGAATCCGCAAAGTGGAACCCTTGGAGGAATAGGAATCATAGAATGTTCATTCGAAAGACTTTATTTCCACGAAATTATTTGGTCCTATGCCGGAGAAGATTCTCAACCACTGATAAGATATGCTCGAAGCAGAGAGCTCACTGATCAAAGTGTACCTAATCGAACTTTACTTCAGGGTCCTGGCCATGATAATCATCCCTACAACATACAGAAAGATGGAGCGCTTTTGATTATCGATGCGGCAAGAAGAACTGAACGTAAACTGTACAGGGTGGAGACTACCGACGGTGATGGAGAATATTAGTCACAAGACCTGAAGACGTTGAATGTCAATTTATGAGTAAGGCACATTGTTTTATTCGTTGTCACAGTTACATTAAATATGGATTGAAAAATCTTCCTGGAAGAAACTTGGAAGCTAGAGATTCGGACCACAAAATATAGACAATTTCTTAGTAAATCCTGTTTCCCTAAAAATGCATGATGAAACAATATGCTGAAATTATCTGTAGACTGAAAAGTCCATTCGTAAGTGTTTACGCTTCCTAACGAATTTTGAAGGAGCATGTATCAGTAACATAGAAAACACTAACTACTAAATAAACATTGAAGAAGCTTTTATAAGCCCGGCAGCCACTGTATGTCTTTAAACATATAAGAAATTTGTCCGGTTTACATAATTTTTCGGTCCTGCAATTTCATAAATATATTAATACTGATAAGAAATGATTTTTTAATTTCAACACATCTCACAAAACGGAATGAAGTGCTTGTTAAAAGAGATACCAACTCCTTTCGACAGCCCATGAAGAAGTCGTGACACAGGTGTGGTGTTACAGCCAGAGAATATGTTTAACAGCCTGTACCCCATTTTGCCAATTGTGTGGAATTACAAGATTGTAAAAGTTCAGACTATGTGTAGGACTAACTTGCAGTCTTTCCTCAGTAAACACGGTATTAACAGTTTTAAGTTTTTAGGTTTGAATACCATCTGTCAATATTGTGATCAAAATAACATATTTTATGCAGGTGAAACTACTGCGATGAATCATCAATCTGCAATGTTCACCACGAGTCCAACGACGTGTCCTGCAATAGATGAAACTACTTCGCCGGGTAAGTTTCAGTGCTACTAGAGACAAAACTTGTATACACTCGAGGGGAGTGGCTATTCCAAATCACTTTTTTTCAGATTCTCACACTATTGCATAGTACCATACTTTGCTGACATATGAAAATCATTACTGAAATGCCTAAAGAGAAATGTCTGAGCGTTCTTACCGGTAAGTTCTTGTCTGTGAAACTTGATGGAGGCAGGGAGGTGTTAGGAAGGAGACGAAACGACCGAATCTGTCAGACAATGTGTTCTTGAAAATCAGTTAGTTCTTTCAAGGCACTATCATTTGATTTAAAGGTCTCTTTGTTCCTATTGTCAAGTCTATGCTGACTACTTGTAATGATAGTTTACTCCTTTTTAAGTAATCCAAAGACAAAGGTCATTGTTTATACATGCTTTGAAGTGAGGTTCGTTTCCGCCAATGGCACAACTTTAATCGGGATTTTTTAGTAAAACGACTAGCAACAAACATTTAAATAATGTACTTCAATTGTGCACCCACGATTTTAATACGCATCTGTTGGAAACACTGTTCAAGTCTATATATTTCTCTGTCTTTAGCAAATCTTCCCATCATTAAGCGACATATTCAAAAAGTAACTTGTAAAGAAATTCTAAGCTGACTTTAAATATAATAAGTGTGAAGAATAACGACGAAAGGTTAAAACTGCACAATTTTGCATGACGGCACGCAACGAAAAGTTAACGAGTGTAACGGAAGGAGTGTGTCTTCTCATTGTCATCACTGATCATTGTTGATTTAGGTTTGGAGATAAGAATTTTGAGAACAGAAGTGAGACAACTGTTGGAAACGAAAATTACTTCAAAGCGTCTGTAGAACGTTTGATCTCCTTCCTAATACCTCCCTTGTAGAGGAAACATTCATTTGCGTTCCCAAGAAGGCTTTTCTTAAAGTTTCCCCCAATTAATCAATATGTGAGATAGCACTATCAGAAAGGTGAATTTCAGTTCGGCCTGTGCCTTACATGTGCTCAGTCCAAGCATATATACTTAGCTCCATTTCCAGATGCTAGAAGCCTCCGCCCTCAACCGTCACATATTTTCCACGGACTTCTTTTATATATATGGACAGAGCATATAGGCTAGTCTAACACTAATGTACGGCAACAGGTGCTAACGTTCTATGCGTAAGTTGTCGCCACCGTCCGTGGAAAAAAAGCGTACCAAGATGGCCGCCTGCTATTCTCTTGTGTGCAAAAGTTTGGACTTGCTCAGGTTGCACAGTAATGACAGATTGTGTAAGAAACTTGTAATATTTTAGAAAGAATGCAAGCTCAGGTCAAATTCAGCAAAAAGCATGAAGGATTGTGACATTGTTCTTCGATTGATGTTTGTATTTTGTCCGAAATGTTGCAGATTCATCGCCAAATTGGGCAAATTGGAGTAGCCCTGCGGTTCGAACGGTGGCGACCGTATCGGTCACGTGATCCTGTGTCCATGTATTAAAGTCCGTGATATTTTCACACGGAGCTCAAAGTTGTAATACGGATTTAGCGATTAAAGAACTAACTTTGGACAAAACCACGAAAGTTTTGTCAGTTATAGTGAAAAAACTTTAGATTCATTCATGGTCATGAGAGGAATTTGATGTAGGCCTACAAAATCCTTCAATGCTAGATATTTGGTATATCTTCTACAGACTGGCCCTACTCAATAATGTCAGACGTGAGTAAAGGGCAAGGATGTCGCTTTCCAGTCAAACTGTACCCAAAGCAGAATGTCTAGTCGTAAAATAATATGTATCGAAAACATAAAAAAGGGATGAAAGCGGTAGAGAAAATGATGTTATTATGTTGTATATGTACTCACCAATATTCCCACTGTCTTCAGTTTTAAGCAATTGTGTCTACACTGCGTGTTCATGCTATGGAATATGTCTACACGGAATCCTCATGGGATATTAGAAACAACATAATCTAATGTTATTTGTATAAATCACCAGAAAGTTCAAGTGACAACGACCTTTAAAATTTAAGCGGTCATTGGTAGTCAAAAAGTGTGACATAATGAAAGCGTTATAACACGACGAGTTTTCATTACTTTTATCTTTATTTTTATCACCAGTATATGAATAACTCATCATTTTGTTTTATGGTTGATGTTTAACTTCTCAGAGCGCCCATGGAAGATAGCCTTCTTTCTACTACTGGTGGTATTTGTGGTTAGTGTACCTAGTCTGACCATTGCTTATATAAGAAAATAAACAGGTAAGACTTAAAACAACGTCATAGACAGATTGAGGTAAAAGAATATAATCTATTCTATAAGTTTTGAAGTTTTTGTCTACAAGGAGCAAGTTGTAAGATGTAACATAACTCCAAATACGACCTACGCGGTTATATGCCATGTTTATTTCCCGTTCGTCAAAAAGAAATTATATAACAATAATTATCGAAAAAAAGTATAAAGTAAATTAATTCTTATCAACATGTGACGAACTAACTAAACCATGGAACTAATATTTAATCCTCCTTGTCTTCACTAACATGACATCTTTACTCGATTTACTTTAAGTTTCTACCATAACAATTCGGAAATACTATGCAACACACTGTCGAAAGCAGTGGGGTAGCAGCGATAGTTGCCCCCTCCCTCTCACAAATTTTCAAAGCAAAATTTTATTGCATCGATCTGTGTAAATTCTCGAAATTAAAACATATATATAATGCTTTGTAAGGCATGATAGGGCCCTTTTCGGTAATATGGGAGAGGCTCGAAGCGATAAGTGTGGGTAACTGCTCCCCTGTAGGATATTTTTCCTATTTTTTTTCTATACCTCTTTTAGCTATAAGGTCTAAAAGTACAATATTTTGACGTACCCTCTCATTGTGGGCACTAGTTCTTCCATTCCTACTTCTAGGAAGACAATTTCGGTAATTGTTTGTTCTACAGCTTCCAAAAATTCAAAGAATAATCTGTCTTTGTCTTCCTGATGCCGCCCGCATCATCCATCCCGGCGGCTGTGAGTCATTTTTAATGGACGAAGTTTAAGCAAATAGCTCAAAATTTTGTGACCACCCTCAGAGGTTTCGGGGGTTCCCCTGAACCCCCACAGAGGCGTTGCCCGTGGACTGCACCAGTAGCCCTTAGGCGGGCCCCTGGACCCCACTCTGTTAGGGGGAGCGCTTAACAGCTTAATGTTCTGCCGAGGCGCCTTCGGTACCATTTCAGTTCTTCCAGCTAAATTCACCTGATTTTGTTTCTTACCTTCCGCTCTCCCAGTTCACCAAAAGAACCCATGTACCTCATTGATACAGTAGTATTGAAATGACAGTTGCACAACTTTGTATAACAGCTCAGTCCAGATTATGTTGATAAACTTAATAAGAGAGTGTAATTAGCTTCTTACTTAGAATTATTACAATGTCCTTCGTGGACATCATTCAAAAATCCGAATTAATTTGACACAATAGCAAACATGCTAAATTGCATCATAGAAATTGTCCCCATTTGCTCCGTATATGACGAAAAGTAGTCGAATGAGCTGTGTGTTTCCTTGGGGAGGGGTAGTTGGGTGACTATTTCGACTAAGTGGTGGATCTTTTTAAGCAAACATGCTAAATTGCATCATAGAAAGTGTCCCATTTGCTCCGTATATGACGAAAAGTAGTATGAGCTATATATTTCCTTGGGCTAGGGGTGGTTGGGTGACTTTTTCGACTAAGTGGTGGATCTTTTTATTAGTTTCTAATTACAAATCGCTCGCAAACTATCCAAGTTTTGTCAATCGCAGTGCAGAAAATGTTTCTCTTTTAGGAGGTGAAAACCTCATCTCAATGGCTTGCTGCGTTTGGAAGATACGAATTTTCAAAGAAATGCATTTTTTTCTCAAGATGACTTGCATTATGGGAAATCTGTGATGTCATCCCGGCACAATAAACTGACAAAGAATTGAATTTCTTTATGACATTGATGCTGCTGTAGGGAAAATTTATGTTTTACAAGGCTTCAAATCCCCTCCCATCATAATAGCAGTAAGCTTCCAGAAAGATCCAGGTGCTTCAACGCTAAGGCACGGCGATTAGTCTATGGTTGGACATTTCCAAATTGGATATGAAAATGCAAGATATACAAGCATGTTTAAAAATAAATTAGCTACAATAACTATTATATCGTCCACTTTTGTCGGACTGTACATATGCTATATTCTCTCTTTGTTATAATGCCTTAGTAGCAGCTTTTCTTACTTACGTATACTAAACTCTCTGTGATGTGCCTTAGTACTTACTAGCAGATATCTTATATTTGTGAAACCTCGAGAAATTGCGTTATTCATCCTGTAACATTGGAGAGACGTACGTAAAACGTCATGTAGCCTACTGAGATTTTCATGTCTACAATTTCAGGATAATATGGTTCTGGTTCAAAGTGAAGATATATTCAGTTGTCAGCGTTGTTTAAGCCATGTAATCTGTGATGACAGCCGCTTTCCAGTGTATCGCCAACAATTATTCTCATTTCATTAAGGCAAGTGTAATCCGACTAATTTCAATGTAAATGTAAGAATTTTTAGCATTTAAAGCAGGACACGACCTAAGATATCAGTGGTAAGAGCTGTTTAAAAACATGACAACAAAACAATCAAGCTATGCAATTTCATCGTCATCGACTTAAGTGCAGCGGGTCTACCGTTTCACGTTCACTGCAAAAATTATACAGTAGCTGTAATTGGGAAATCAAGTTTGTAGTCATTTGCGACTTTGAAATTTATGAAACATCAGATAGCTCTCTAAAGCCGGCTTCCCACCTAACCACCAATGGCATGTGAGCTCTTGCTATTCCTTGCGACCTCTTGTGACCTCGAGAAGGTCGCCTAATGTGGGAGCATTTGCTCACAAGAGATCGTAGCTCGCAATCCATGATCGCAAGAGCTTGCAAGGTTTCAAACATGTTTAAAAATTTTGCGACTCCACAAGAGATCTCAAGTGGTCATAAGTCGATAGTATAATGTGAGAGAGTGGTAGCAAGAAGTCGCAAATGGTCGCAAGGTTTTGCAGCACGAAAAGTGCAAATCTTTATGCAAAATCGAAGATGCTGGTAAATTCTGGAAAGTAGGTCCCAGCCGGAGAGACAACGGTATGTCTTCTAGTCGTGTTCATAATAGAGGTCCTCCACTTACTACTGTAAAAACTGTTGAGCATTACCCTCTTTTCCTAGTCAAGCAAATATCCAGGAGAACTTGTGTGGCACCGGTTGCGTGTTTCATTAAAAGGGAGAAAGGTGAGAGTGTATACGAGCCGAGGCAATTGTGAACTATAAATAGAGGTCTTGAGTAAAACCCAAATTCCTATTTTCATATTATTATAACATGCTCTTTTAAAAAAATTGAAATTCCCCCGTCTTTATCACCTTTGCCCCTGCAACCATCTTCATTTGGTAGTTCAACTCAAGTTTCATTTTTATACAAAGGTAGTTTGGTAAATACTATGTTTGAGTTTCGTATATGATGATCTACGTCAAAAGGCTCACTTTCATTGGTAGGTAGCCTACCCAGGATCTCATCCACTAAAAGGTCAGAAGGTGCGCTTCACAATGTAGGGACAGGGGGCGCGGAGCCAATTTTGAAGTGAGTGGGCTAATCAGCGAAGCGGCCCAATATGTGCAATATAATAAAAGCACACTCTAAAAACAGTTGGGCACGTATGCCTTCTGCTAAACTGTTGGGTAAAAAACTAGCCAAGTTGGTTAAAAAATTACCCTGGTTGGGTTAAACGTTGCTTCTTTTGTAACCAACTTGGGTAATTTTTTTTTACCCAACAGTTTAGCAGGAGGCATACGTAACCAGCCTGGGTAAAATTTTACCCAACAGTTTTTAGAGTGCAGTTTAAGGCGGCCCCAAAATGCCCATGGCAGAAAAAGTGCGGGGGCTAAAGCCCCTGTAGCCCCCTGCATCCGTGGTCACTGTGGGAATTGGTATGCTTTTATTCTGTTTCTGAAAAGGTGCTTAAAAATAGGCCTGTATTGGTAGCCTTATATCCAGTTCTGCAAGCCCGTAGCCCTTATTATCGGCTTAGTTCATTCAGGAAGTTCTACGGGGTTATGGAGGGCTTTAGCCCCCAAACTATTCCCTAGCCCACCCCCCATATGGGCAATTTTTTGTATACGCTGGTAGTAGTGTGTTTATTTCTTCATACACTGTTAAAACAATGGGCAAGTTTTTGGTTGGGTAAAACTCACTGATAATATGTTGGTCAAACTTTGCTCATGTAATGGTAAAAAAATTCTAATCGAT
>WURT03577198.1:6708-17143 GCA_009936505.3 Holothuria glaberrima
ACGGTCTGCTACCTTCAAGCACGTGTAATCCAGAAACGCAGATCATTGCAATTTTTCATTGACGTCTGAAACAGGGTTAACCATGATGGAAAAATGACAAAAGCTTAAAACTTTGAACTTTCCTAGACAAGTGGCAGTGTAATGGTAAAATCATCATGATTGGTCTCTCAGATACAGCAGATACCATGAACCTTTGTCTTCACTACAAAATCTCTTTATGTCTTAAAGAAGTTTAAAGTGCAAGACTAATAACAGGCAGTATAATGTCAGCAACCACCTAGTCTCAAAGGACAGATGAGTACTGGATCTCCTTACCTAAAGGCCCCTCTAAACTATCATACATTTGTCCATGAACATTAACATACACATGTTAGAACACTTGTTACAAAGATGAAACATGTAGCCAAAAGTTATTAACACCTTTATACATGTTGCTCGTTGTTCAAATCTGTTGGGAACGCCTGTTCACACGATCATATGTTTGTCCATCAGCATAGTCATACAAATGTTTGATGATGTTTTTGACCATCTGCATGACCATGTAGAAAGGAGCTTAATAATTCCCTGATTTAATGCACTGTTTCCAATAAATCATGATTTGTTGCATACTGTTTTCTTCATCCTTCCCTTTCAAGATGAGGATTTTTTCATATGTCTGACATATCCTATATTGTACTGAAATGTTTCACATTTTCAGAGAATCTCCATCATGAAAATCAAGACAGATTAAATACTGATTCTGAATACAGAATATTCAGTAGGGCCATATTAAAACTGACGGATAATAGATTTGAAATGAATGTCAGCAAATTTCTTGACATTCTACAGATGAACCCCATCTTTTAATATCTGGCAGTCCTTTTCTTTCTTAATGATGCAAGACTTTATCTTTACTTGATGCCCTACCACAGCATACATATATATAGCATATTTTATCCATAGAGTGTCTGTAAGTAACCATGCCTACATGCACATCATTAGCTCCCCCAATTGCTTTAAATGTTGAAATATCAACTTTACCAAGAGGTCAATACCCAGCAATTAACTTAGCATAACATTGTTATCTCTTAATAAATTCCTCCCTTGTTAATCATCTGTGTTCGTCTTCTCCACGTGAATGTACCAGTACTATTATACCCATTAGTCATTGTACCCTAACAATCTATGGGTTAACACCATCTGGGTATTTAGACAACAATATCAACCTTGCGAAAAATTGATTGTGATTGTTGCCAAAGAATATGTGGTGCATTACACCAAACAAATGACTCAGATAATTTAAGCTACTTCTAATTTACTATACCACTGGACAAACCACACTCATGACCTGGAACTAAACACTTTCAAAACTGTGAGGAATTATAGCATGCAATAACTGGTAAAGTGTAAATGAAAATTATGCAAAAACTGTGATTGGAATGGCCAGCACCAATTTCAAACACATAATAACATGTACTGGGTTTGATTTTGCACCTGTCTTTAAGTTCCACAATAAAAGTTTTACTACTACAAAATATCTAAATGTAGTATCATCTATACCTGTATGGGCAGAAGTGTTTTAACTTTTCAGTCAAAAGATACAATAAATTTATGCACACCTGCCTAACATTCTGTTTCCAGACAAAATGCTGGCCTACTCTAATGTATAAATGACATGAATCATGGAACAAATATTCTGACTTCAGAACACCTGAGGGGTAGATCTATGAGGTGACTGGTAACATCAACACTTGAAGCTAGATTTTAGTTTGAACCTGACCGCAAGAGAAATGACCCCCTGGGAATAAGAAGCAACAGCATTATGTCATGGGAAGGCAGGATTTCACAATCCTGCAAAGTTCTCTTTTATTGGAGTATTGTAAGAAACCTATTTTACAAGCCAAATGTTTGTTATGATTCAATCAAATGATTTAATACCACACAAAGAAACAAACTTACAAAGGAAGACTCACCAAATTTGATGTGGGCTTCCCAGAAAGACTTCACGCATGTTCCTTTTTCTTGACCTTTTTTTTTACAAAATAACATTAGCAAATTTTGTTTTTTGACCATTATGTAGTAAGGTACTCATGACCTGATGAAATGCGATAACAGTATCCACTGGAACTACCACCAGGGCTGTTTAATGACTACCTTCCCTGTCCCAACCAAAGCTAAAGAGTTGTTCTTTCTATCAATGGTTTCACAGACTTTTTTGCAATTATGGGGGCAATTATTCAAGCATGGAAAGAACAGCAAATGGTTCTTAGCTGACACTGCAAAATTGAAACTGCCTTTCTCACAATATGTTAAGAAGTCCCATTCATTTTTACAAAGCTCCAGTTTGGGGTCCTAGGGCTTTAAGTTACTCTCATGCCTTGAACAATTTATAAAAGATGTAACATAGTTTCTTGAAACAGCAAAACTGTATAATGCAATTAATATCCCTGCTCAAAAACACAGTTTTCAGCATCCCTTTCTCACAGTTCTGTCTCATAAATTTAAGTTTCTTATTTTATTAATACATCCTCATGCAATGTGTAGAATACTTTGACTACTTGAAGAAGCAACATTTTGAAAAGTGACCATGATCATTAATCAAGACAAACATATAAATACATGATAAACTTATTATTTATGCAATTTAACAAACATGAAAAAATGTTGGCAAGTGCAAATGACCACCTTTATAATTTAATGGCTGTAATGAACAGCATAAAGATATTTACTACGATATAAATGAAACAACCTAAACAGAGTACAATTTAGAGTGCATGCTTCTAAAATAAGTATCAAGTTTTACTTCCAGCACCATTTTAAGCATAAAGTAAAAACATGTCACACGTCAGCAAATTCCACCCTACGAGCAGGATGTAACAAAAAATACCTTTTTTTTTTTTTTTTTGCTGTTCAACCCTGCATACAGTAAAACCCAACACTAGAATACTACTAGCTGATTTTACACAACCCCACACATTCAGTATTACCTACCCTGAAAAAAAATCCCACAAGGTACTCCAAAAGGCTACAATAAACTGATCAGTGTTGAAAAGTCGTTTAAGAATGAAGTGAGGAGCCTTTGATGATGCTATAAGGAAATCCCCATGTTGTATTGCCCACCTGAAGAAGCACTGAGAGCGATAGCTTATAGAAATCCTGATATAGTTCCAGATGATACAAAATTGATGCCCACATAAGGAAGCACCATTGCTACAGTCTTGTTATGGCATGCAAAATGAAGGAGAGGAAAACTATTCTTGACAAAGGCCCGCCCAGTAAGACAGCATGATAAATAGCAAGATTACTGCCCGAGTTGTGTTCATTTCACTACACACGCTTTCATATTCACTGCATGTGTAGCTTGAAGGAGAAGTAAAACCAGCCATTCTACCCCTGAAATACTCTGAATTGTCAAAAATATCCAGTAATGTAGAATAATTCTCTGACCCTGCAAAGTTTCCTCTTTTGCAACCATACTTCCACCTATACACCCTACAGTGATAAAGAAGCTTTAAGTGGCCTGTTCACAACAGGTAAATCTACAAAATTGAGATTCCTAATTTATCATTTTCTATAATATCGTCTCTTTTGCCAATTCTAATCCCTCCAGATCTGTATGTTTCAGTTCAGTGTTTGAGCATTTTGCAACTGGTAAGCGAAGTTTCTCCATACTCTTGCACATTTTTTGAGTCTCTTTTTGATTCAGAAAGTGGTTAACTATATTAGCACTGTGCTGCAAATCCACCAGGCAATGCTCGTCTGATTTCAGCATACCCTGAATATCATGCAGAAGTGTTTTTATTGGTAATTCAACATCGCTTTCAATGTCCATCAACAATTGCTTCAGAATGACCCTAGTTTCACGATTTACCTCAGCTATTGACTTTGGCCTTAGCTTTCCTATGCTACCCAGTTCTCCATTTTTCACACTGTCTAGTTTGAATTGCAACAATGACTCATTTATACTATTTTTCAAAGTATTATCCTCTTTTATTGGAAGTTCACTGTTGTCTAGAATAAGAGGAACCTTAGTCTCAGACCAAAGTAAATTATCAGGGTTCTGTGAAACTGTGAGAGGAAGGAGTCCATTTTGCATAGAAATGACATCAGGTTTGGAGGTAATATCTTGATGACTGCTGTGCTTCACCTCATTAGAAGCACCAGAGGCCTCAGAAGTGAGAGTTATTGATGACGAAGCAAATGATACACCTTCACTTGTATTTGAACGACTTCGGAGGATCCAGGGATTACTAAACTCTGAATTAGGTGAGGAGGAACCTGCACTAACCTCTTTCACTTTCTGCTGAGGTTTCAAATCAAGTGAATTTGGTCGCAGAGGAGATGCTTCTACTAATGTGCCCTGAGTTGAAGAGTTTGTTAAAGATTCATATGACTGACGGAGGGCTATCAGACGCTCTTCAAGAGAACTATTGTCTGTTAATGTCAACCTTTCACTTGATGCTAGCCTGGGAGGGCAAAGAAAACTATGACTAATAGATTCTCTGCTATTTGACTCAGTGCCACTTTTATGGGAAGGACGACTTCTTGTGGAATCACTAGTTGATGGCAACCTACAATCACTGCCCTCCCTCATAGAACTTCCATCACTATGTGAACTAGACTTATGAGGCTTCCTCCTTGGGCATGATGCCCGCTGCCGTTCTTCCTCACTGTCACTCGAGGAGGAATACTGCTTAGAAAGATGATTGCTTCCGCCTGACTTGAGGGACCTTGCCCTACGACTCTTTCTCCGTTTAATCTTTGTGGTAGAGGAACTTGACACACTATCTCTCTTGGGTCTTGTTCCATCTGAGGGCAAAGTCTTACTGCCTGTGTGACTGTGACGGCGCCCTCTATCGCCTTGCTTTGCAACATTACGATCAGCCCTCTCTTCTGGAGGATTGCTTGACCTTCTGACTGACCTTTCACTGGGGAGATACATATTAATGTTCTCACAGCGTGTTGCCATGTGAATTTGTAGAGGAGTCTTGGCTTCACTCAGGGGAAGCAGAGGATTTTCTGTAATATACAATTCAGGATCATCTAAGTTATTTTGTCTCACAAGTGTTTCACCTTCTGTTTGGCAGGTCCTATCGGATGGATGATCCGTTTGTGTAGCTGTTGGTTCTTGTGTAGGGTACTCAGTCATCAACCCTCTGCCCATTGCTGCTACCTGGCTTACTGTAGGTGTTTCTATACAGAATGGACTAGAGTTCCAGCCCACACCATGGCTATCCCAACGAACAGGAGGAGGGGGAGGAGAATCTTGTGTGGAACAGCCTATACTCCTTCGGGAAAAGGGTGAACAAGCAGATGACAATCTTGCTTCTGAGTGAGGGTTCTGTGAGGAAATGAAAAAGGAAATAAAAGTTGGATAAGGATGATACTTTACAACATTATGTGTAAAGGAGATCCCCACAGCAAAACATTACAGTACGATGTGTAGAAAATAGATGAGTGGAATTAATGGAGCAGATGTGTCACTGCTTGACATGACCAACAGCACCAAGGGCACGACACTGCTTTGCCCTACAAATTCGCCACAGTGCCTCAGAAAAAAGATATATCGCAGATGGCTAAAATTGTCACCGGTGCCCTTCCAAGAAAAAAGATATATCGCAGATGGCTACAACTATCACTGGTGCCCTTCCATTAACTGCTCTAGCACCTTGTTGTAGAAATTTTTGTACAAAATTAAGCAAAAAACACAAAAATAATTCTGCATTTTACCTACAGGATTACCAAATTTGAAAAAGAACAACCAAATTTGCTTACAAATTTTGTGTCCATAATGAAATTACCAATTAGCCCTTCCTATCTGCCACGGTAGCCTCATTGGTGAAACCTACCATTAACATTTTTGTTTTGTCCTTTTTGAAGCTTACAGTATATATATGGTTATACCAAGACCTTAGCTGTCATACATAGGTTTTTCACTGTCAACTGTAAATATGAACGTTTCTTCCAACTGCAACAAAGTACTATACACCAGCTTAGTAAACTAAAAAAGCCGTAACAACCCCAGCTCATTTCTGACATACTCTGCAATACAACTGATGGAATGGTTATGTTACTGTCATGTTCAACAAACCAGTCCTAACCCTTTACCCACCACTCAATGAAAAATGGATGAAGGAAGAGGGGGAAGGGAGTTCAATCATGTACTCTTCTTCTGGTTAGAGCTTGCTTACAATTTCCTTCCTGGATCCCACTCAAAACATTTGGTCAGTGGAAGATGTGTAAAAGATTTACAAAAAGTGAAAATTCTTTCTTCCACAGTTAGTACACTTTAAACTAGAAGGTGGTTAATTTTTGAAAGGTAAGCAGCCCAAGAAAAAAGAAATTTCAAGACTCTATTAATATATTTTCTGCTTTAAGCAAACTGAATGCTGATTACTAGGCACAATATTAAAGGTTTCAAGCCATGAAAGAGCATGATAGTCCAAATTTTGTAGTAAGAAATGAGGGCGAGCTCATAGGTCAAAACCATAAAGAAAGGATAGCGCCACCTCTGTGCCAATTACCTTTACTGAGTCTAATTCCGTAGTATATGGGATTGTTCACATGTGTAATAGATGCGGTAAGTAGGAGTGAAACAGATTTGTTAAATACTCCTACTTCGATGGTTTAAACGCTTGCCCATAGGGTTAAAGATATTTCCAAGGGAGTACACAAAACTTTTGCAAATTTGCATCATTTTTTTGGATATGGAATGAACTGCAAGTGATGAACAAAGCCAAAAGGTGACATTTCCTTCACTGATAGACGATGTACTCAACCTCAAACACCAAAGGTACTGTATTGTTTACCGGAGCAGAATGAACACAATTGCATTTGCAGTTATTATAAAATTATTATATTTGTGAAAAGAATTAAAATATTTTCGTCTGCTGCTGGGGCGCACATCAAGGGTATTGAATATTTATATGTTTAACTCAAAATCATATCAGCATACAAACAAAGCTTAAAAGTACTGTTTTCTTTTCTACCTTAATATTCATTATTTTTGTGACGAGTTTGAAGGCAATCATTGCTTGACAATGTTTCTATTAGCCTCATTACTCATGTATTCCTTCCTTTATAGTAC
This sequence comes from Holothuria glaberrima, assembly GCA_009936505.3. Classification (NCBI taxonomy): domain Eukaryota; kingdom Metazoa; phylum Echinodermata; class Holothuroidea; order Aspidochirotida; family Holothuriidae; genus Holothuria; species Holothuria glaberrima. The sequence goes on from WURT03577198.1 coordinate 13,775, forward strand.
CAAAAATTTGAGAAATATCAGTGTTTGCATGTGGACAGGGATTGCATATGGTAAAAAGTGTCTGGTCACAAATTTTTAATAAATGATTTTAATCATTAATTAATTACTCTGTCATTGCCATTTCAGTTGTGAGTCAGATGTGCATAATCTCTTAGGTTGGTCACTTACCATCAAGATGTGAGTTAATCTCAACAGGTGTAAAAAATCATGAATTTTGTGAACTAACTCAATAAGCCCCTTTCACAAACTAGACCTGCTACGCCTACAATCTTTGCAACAAATTGCCAAGCATTTTCTGACTCCATTCCTAATCAACTATGATTTAGAGAGATTATCACCCTCCCAAGGTTGATTGACAAACAGTTCATAGTTCATATGTGAGTATAGTATTATATTAAAGTGATCTGCACTGCTATCTATCACACATGTATGGCTAACATGGGACATAATTATACAAAAATGAGTGCAAACCCATGGGTACACCCTTTCAAACAAACCTAATTTTTTTTTCTCACTAAAGACTGCTCATGAGAAATAGCAGAAAATAATTGCTTACTGAGGGATATAAGACAGATGAGGAAGTCATTCAAATGGAGCTACAAAAAGAAGCAATTGTTTATAACACATCTTTCTCAAGTATTGTACAACTGTACTAGCCAGTGTGGCATTACTTTGTACTATGGATACCTGCAGGGTAGAGCTAATGCAAGCTGTCACAAATACCTGAATGAAAGCATTAACGGGAGAAGGTATTCCCCCCAAGTTTATTTTCAAAAATTTGCTAAATATTACAGATCTCCTCTTATTTCTTTCACAAATATTTTTTGTAATGTTTCCTGATAAAATCATTAAATATTGAAGGTAAACCAAGGAGTTATTCTGCATAAATTTAAGAAATATTGTCACATGATTGATATGAGCCATTCCTGAACCATTTTACCTGGGTACACTAACTCAGACTGGAGGGACTGCATTTTCCCTTTAAGGTTTACTCCTCTACTTGAACTAACCTTACACACAGACACTTACAGATCTATTTTTCTTCACATTTACAGTATGATTGAGGATGACAGATCATTACTTTGACATAGGGGAGATTTAGTAATTGTGATTTAAGCTAGTTCAGAACTGATCAAAATGGGGGTTTCCCATGAGACCGAAGGCCCGCGAGACCGACATAGCATTGAAGCAAATGGGCGGAGCTGAAACTGGTTTGATGTGTTTCTGTAAGCTCATTAAGGTTCGCGAGACGGAAAGTGAATTAAGGTCAGTGAGACAGAAGGCCCATGAGACCGAAAGTGAATTCGTGATAATGTTGAGGGTTAGGGGTTATGGTCAGAGTCAGAATCATTTGATTTTTTGGGACCTTTTTTGAACTTATGGGACCTCTTTTTCTGAATTTATGAGACATATATTGAACTTGTGGGACATCAATATGAACTTATGGGACTCTTGAATTTTCCAAGTTTCTTTTTTTTTTCTTTTTGACTTATGGCAGGGACTCAGTAGTGAACTTATGAGACTTTTGAAATGAACTTACGGGACGCTGAAGTGAACCTTTGGGACTCTTTCTGAACTTATGGGATGGTTGAAAAAGGAGAGTCTAAAATAAACTTATGGGACGGCAAAATGATAAAAATTCATAAAAAATACTTCCAAAGGTCACAAGGTCACTTGTTTTGGGACAACAAGTGTCCTGAATCCAAAGTTTGCTGTCTCAAAAGTTTGGTCTCGCAGCCCTTCGGTCTCCCAGACCTTCAGTCTTCCAGGCGGTAACCGATCAAAATATATCTTTGTCACATGCAGCAGCACATCAAGCTGGTTTTCAGAAAGCACAATTTAATTGAAAGATTTTACATGATATATCATGGTACAAAGTGTTGAATTTTCAGCACACTTCTCAAGAAAGCAATGACAACCTGTCACCTTTAACTTGACACATTTATAGGGACAACAGAAAAGGCTCCACCGTAAATGAATTCTGAGAGACCTGTTTTCAGGAGAATTACTGAATTTATGGAGAGGTTTAATGCTACAAGAGAGCAGTTCAGGGGTCTTTTGGACTCTATACAATAGTGAATGACCTCATGTGAAATAATACAAAAATTTCAATGTATTTCACCAGGCATTTCACCAGTCACCATTAACTCTCTGCAGGTAATACGTCTGTCATAAAACTACAAAACAGTTAAGAACAATTTAGAATTCTTACCTAAAGACTTTATTCACAGTAGAAGATCCTTCAGTAAATGTGTTAGATGCAGTTACGTTACTGTCACACAGGTTTAGCTAGCACGCAGAGTCACATATCAAACTTAGAACCTCTTCAATCGATATGAAATGTACAGTACAGTACTACACACAGCACCTCAGTATTAACCACATGAATTACACCAGTAACTCATGATTACAATGTGATTGAACCATACAAAATCACAAGTCCCCTGAACAAAATGAACTGATGTAAATTTACAGATATGCTAAAAACTATTGACTGACTGCCCACTGACATTATCAAGAATGATTGAGGGTACTCACACAAACTGCAACAGCTATTTCAAAATCGCAAACATGAGAATTACTTTACATCCACTTCCGATCAGTGCAAATACACACTTTCATTGGTACTTCAACCCCTTCAGTAAACATTCCTCTACAACAGCAACCACTAATTACCTCCTGGCTATTGCAAAATGATCTTTGTCACTAGTTCAAACAATTTGTTCCCCTCAGTTATATTAACAATCCAACTACTCCCTGGCTTGTAGCCCTGCTGTCTATCACTGGCAGACTAGCTCACATGCAACATATGCCCAGGTAAAGTCAGACAGTGGTAGACTGCTGTGAAGGAAGGCAAGCAAGAGCAAGGCACTGTTTTGTGCCTGTGCTAAGAGCTTAGAGACTGTGTGACCAGACAACCAGGACAACAATATCCTCTTTCAAAACACCTGGAATGAATTGGCCCTGTGGGGCTAAAAGTCAAAGCCATGCCCTAAAACCACAGACTGATTTGTAGTATATCTGCATCGACTTGAAGGTGTTGAGTGCTAAACCATGAATGAAAGAATGGATACTATTCACAAGACCCAATCAAGGAACTCAGTTTGTGAGTAAATAAGGCCTAAAACAATAGAAACTGTGGCAATGTTCTTACAACTACAGATGTCTGTCAACACAAATGAAGTGTTTACCATTCAGATTTGGGAGTTCAAGGTTGGCTTTCATACAGTTTTTAATCAGTGTTTCCTTTTATTTTCCCCTTCCTATTCTAAACAACTTGGCAATGCTCTTTCTTTCTCTCAACAGTTCATTTGTCCAGTGTTAAGAATGACTGGAGAGTGAATTAAAAAATTAATGTAGAAAGAAAGA
>WURT03577308.1:7371-20780 GCA_009936505.3 Holothuria glaberrima
AACTAATTACATTCGTATAGCAATTCTCATTATTTAGTAATAGGCTTTGGCTGTGGCATGGCACCCCTCCAAGGCCGATACAGACCGATGCTTTTAACTGATATTCAAATGACGCTATATCAGATCAAGAAAACACTCCAAGCACTTTTTTTTACCAATTTTGAACTATAACCCAGACGAAGAGCTTCCAATGGGTGAGAGGTCAGTATATGTTTAACAGCAAGGTATACATGACTAATAAGCAATCAATATTTATAGTGTTTATTCTCTGTAAATACATCGAGAATCAGTTAATAACTTTCAATAATATTGTGTTATGAGTAATATACTTCACACCATGTGCATCAAACTACAAATGTTGCTCATAATGTAAGAATGCCATATAGCCCCTCTCCAAGTAAGCATGAGGATGGAATGGTACCCCAGTTTTCGGAAAACAGTTCTTGCCAGCCTAGAATAAGTTGGTGTCGTGGGCCTAATACTGACATTAGCAGTTAGAATTCCGACGATCAGTGTACAAATGGCAGTGAGAGAGAGGGTAGTGGGAATAATAGAAGGGTCGTGGACTAACAAGCATGTTTCGGAACCTTTTTACATTGTTACGTATTGGAACCATTCGCCCCGGTTCCCTCAGCAACTCTTCCCTGACACAAATCACACACAATACAGCGGATATCTTGGAGATCATTTATTTACCACTACTGGCCGGCTCCCTGCTTTGATAAGCATACGTGAATAACTGTAGCAGAGTTTGTAACTAATCCTTGGCGGGTACTATGTCATTGAGATCGATACTCATGGAAACAAAATTCCATAACAAGAAGTTAACTCCCTGATTAGAGAGCATTTTACGAAAAGGTCCTCTACACCAATGAAAACTTGTCTTAGATATACCATTGAAAAGAGAATGAAAGGGCCTTTATTTCATCGTCCGATACAGATATGAAGGGCACACTGAGCCTCGATAGCACTGACAGAAGTGCGACAACCCCATATGTCAGACACCGCCCGTTGCGATTGAAAAATGATGATTATTGGCAAAAACAGAGCAGGAATTTGCTGCATTTACGAAAACTTTACAAAAGAGGATGGAGGTGAAAATTATACCAATGGAAAGAGAAAGAATACTTCAATCAAATGAGGGGCTAGGCAGTTGAATACTACCCAAGCTATTGAACGGTGGCCATAAGGATATAAGTACCAAAATGTCTGAGGGATTTCAAGTGCCGTAAAAAAAATGGCAGCGATGTGAGCAGATGCACGTTAAATTTTCAATATTTGTTTTAGCGTTTGCTTCTACCGATAATGGGAGCGCGCAAAGCGTCCATAAAAATATTATGAAAAATGTAACACTAAATACATGCTTCCTATCTTTTGCATCGTGATACAAATGGTGCCACATAGGGGACTCATTATATTAGATTACTCTAAGCAACAACTCCCTGCTCTGAGATACTTTTTATGCGTTCTCCGCACAGAGCTTGGCAATGGTCATTCTAGTAAAAATAGTGCCGTTTATTATTGCCCTTATAAGTCATATGAGATGAAAGAGTGCGAACTACGACGAGTGGATGCGAAGCACGCTGAAAGTTTCCATTAGAAATCATTTCCATGACAAAAGCTGCATGCGGATCCACTCTTCTCAGAAACAATTTTAATTTCCTAACAAAATTTTTGTGCCAATTACAAGGCGAGTCTTCTGCGTGGTACTTCTTAAAGTGGACATGACATCCCAAACCAGGCAGTTGCTAGCAACACCCTCCCCAAACAGATTTAGGAGAAGCACTAGAGTTCTAAATATAGTTGGTTACTGAACTTTGACTTTCATTCAAACAATATTGCACTTTGGTTGGTCAGCCATGACTTGTACAGTCAGTTGTGGTCCCAGTTTAGCTTACACAAACAGTGACAATCTTGCGTTGAGCAATGTAAACTCAGTGCAGGCCACTGTGAGATGTGTACTAGACAGGATGGGGTTTGGATTAAATTGGAGGAGGCGCTAGAAATAAACAGTATAAGGAGAATGCTGCTGTCTGGGCTGAGCTCAGAGGGCCCCTAACCTTCATAGCAGGTGTTGAACATGTACCTCTTATAGCGTAAACATTCTAATACCTGAAAGCAATGACGTAGATAATCACTATATTCATGAGCGTAAGTTAAACTTGTCTCTCAAATGTCGATTGGCTATAAATAAATATTCATTTTGCGGAGCTCAAACTGTGAAGTTGTTCTTCGACCTTCTCACTTTTACACAGTAAGTCAACCGGATTTCTTCACTGGGTGAGTTGTAAGCGAGAGAAATCCGACACCCTAATCCCATTGACTTTGGTCGCGTGAAATGTATTATAACCAGATTTTTCGTTGAATGTAAATGACAAGTGCTTTGTTGTGATGAATATATGCATTTATACAGAGGAAAATCTATTCCCGAAAAGACGGACAGATTCCTGCAAAAGTTCATGGTATTATGCGTGCAGCAAATGAAGGTGTGGCGATACACGCTCGCCCGGCCGACAATAAAAAAAGAGTTTGATTTAAAAAAAGTCCTATCTCCGCATTTCTGCAATGCTGTGCTGCTCCTCCGTAATTACCTCTATATGCACACGAATAATCGACCTATGAATGTAATGCAAATACGTTTGAGACGGCATTGATAAATTAGAACAGCAATTTGCTTAAACTAGAAGCTCGCGGAGCGTGTGAAAATTTGATAGTTCGCAAGGGGTTTGCAACATTTTAACAGTGTGAGAGCGATTTGTGATAGGAATTGATTAAAATAGATAAATCACTCATTGGAAAACACACCTCACCCTTCCCCCTGCAACCCATGGATTAAACGCCTTTTGGGCCCATTTTAAACATTTTGGGGATTTTCGGAAATCGATTAGCAAGGGGCCCCTATTCCAACCCCACCCTCCCCTCCGTCGTGCCGGTGCCACTGGTGGGGACAAAAACTGACAGTGGAATGAACAAAAACTATAGTCATGAACGGAAAGACTAAAACCGGAACAAAAAGCAATCTGAAGGCACCAGTTACCGTAGTTTCAAGAGAAACTTTAAGGTGAACAAAAATAGTGACCCAGGCACTAAATCACAGCACATATGTTTCTAACGAGACTGGGAAATATGCCCGCTGAGATTTTCACTTTTCCTGAAATCTTTGATTTCTTTATAGAATACGTTTTGATAATTTTATCTTGAGTTAAACAATTACTTGGTCTTCGTTTACGAACTCACCACAAATGTTGATTAAGGCTGCCTAATGCCCAAGATTATATTGCTGCAACCTGTCTAGGCCCCGTTCTACATTTTTTCAGTCCATTGCTTGAGGGAGGGGGTAACTTCACCAATATTTGTTTTTCATCGCAACCCTTTTCACTATAGTTTCTAAATATTTCTTCTTCTTATTTGACAGCTTCTAGGATATTGCATACGTAACGAGGAGAGTGCCATTCCAAATGAGGGCGTTGTCATGGTGACAGAACGTGGGGGGATCGTTGACACCAGAAAAATGCCCTGGCCGAAAAAACTTCAGGTTTGACATTTTCACAGGCTTCTTATAACAATGTAAACGTATAGTTTAAAATGTTAGCTGAGAAAAGCGAGAAAATAACATTTAGAACAATAATGGCCTTTGCTTTAATTAACCAAACCGAAAACAATTGGAACATCGATTCACGAATTCCTTCCCAAATGTGAAAAACATGGAAAAATCCATAGCTTTTACACGCTAACACTAAGGGGAGTGGCACCGCAAATATTTGCACGGAAACTAATCTGCAGTGACGTTTAAGTATGACAGAGAATAGAATGTTGGTGATTAGTCAGCTGGTCAGAGTACCTGCCGATTGGGTCGTCAGTCACTAAGTGAAGAGCCCAAGTGACTGGCAGTCCACACGCCTTCTTTTGTCAAAGTTACACTAACTAATTTGTTTTTCAAAATGATCCAGTTTGTATGGATACGAAAAAACATAAGGTCCTATTTTTTTCTTCATTTGTAATTACGCTATGATATTTTTATATGATGATTGAACAATACCTGGCAGTATTTGTCATTTGAGGAATCTTCCTTTATCTTTATTGTTTGGAAGGTATGCTTTAAGGTTAGACCAATACCTTGCCAATTTTTCACGCAGATAATCTCAATAGCAGAATGTGAGCAACATGTATAGTCCACTCAGTCGTGTATTCGTGAAGTGCAACCTTGCTTAATAATGTCAACGGCCCAGCTATAAGCTTTAGTACCAGTCAGCACAATCTCAGTGGTTTCCTACAAGGCTGCCGATATACGTCGCCCCATTAATGTGACACTATACAATTTATAATGCAAGACGAAGCTTAAACTGTAACGTCGTTCAACGACCTTCTTACTTTACACAGCAAATAAATGAGACTTCTTAGTGTGTGAAATTTTTAAGCGAGAGTAATAACATACTTAAACTCCATTGACTTTGGTCGCTTAATATACATAGTAATCAGACTTGCATCAGTTGATTTTTTGTTGAATATTTATGATTTTTGTTTACTTTACACAATTCGCACATAACACACTGTCAAAAGATATCGCCTTCAGAGATATGGATAAGTGACCATCCTGCCTTGTATATCCTTTGCGTTTTAAATGATATAGGCTTTGAAAAGTATGTGCGAAATGGGTGGCAATAGGAAGCCGTTATGATAATCATGAATAGCTTATAATTTCCTCTTCGCTATCGTAAGAAAAAAAAAATACGCTGCCAGTACACAAAGGCACTGTTGAACTTGTGAAGCCACTCGCTTTCGCTTAAAGGGAAACATTGAGTTTCCACTGCATCAGCACAGCCCAGACTAGCTGTCATAATTACTAACCCATTCAATGTCGACAGAAAACTATTTCAATTGTTTTTCTTCCAAAATATACTATGCATTGCAAGAATTATGACTGTTGCATAATATTTGAAAATGTGAAAGCTTTGGTGCACAAATTATTCATGGGCTTAAAATATGAATTTATTCCTGTGAAAATCTTATCTTTTGAAAGCGTCATTAATTTGAATTTTCTAATATTCTATGTCTATAAATCATGGTTTTAAAGGTCTGAAAATTTCTTCCAGTATTATAATTGTAATATTTCATTTTTCAGTTTTAATACAAGTAAAGGAGGTCACTTTGAGATTGAAATCAACTTAAGTTTAAAGCATCAAATAAAATGCATAAGACTCAGACCGTGTGAGTCTAATCACCAGCGTATCCGTTATTAATCTACCCATGATGGACAGGATAATGGGCTATTTAAAGCATTAACATAAATTACAAGTTTTATGCTATATTTCCATAACATCTCCCACTTTAAGTTAACATAATAAAAAGGAACAATTTACCTCATGGGGAGAACTACTCGCAAGAAAGCATTCCAAACCATGGGAGGTGACTAATTTACATTTGATTTTAAATATTTTTTGGAAAATATTGAAATCAGGTCTCTTCGAATGAAACAAGGCAAAGTTTTCATGCAAACCGTTACACAAACAGCGTTGTGAAAGGTACAGGTATTTGCTAATATCATGTAGCGAACGAAGTTCCTTAATCTATCTTTGGATGAGAGAAATGTAACCCAGTTTTTGTAATGGAATGGAAATCACAAGAGAGGTAATCTAATTCGGCGTTTGCGTACACAAAATTGTTACAATCGTCGTTTTTAATCTATACTGAAATACGCCTCTCTACAATTTCGTTAATTTTTGGTCTTCCCTTAAGACGAGTAAAGATTGACGCTGGTTAAGATCGACAGCATAATAAGAGAGTGACCTGTTTTCTGTCAGATCTCCCGTCCCTCTGATTCATGCGTTTTAGTCTGCTTATTCAAATGTTTCATCCAAATATTCAAGGTCTGCATGCAATCGACAAATCGATGTGTGTTTTAAGCATTAACGGCTAGCAAAATAAAGGTATGAGTTACTGTACAAAAAGAACGAAGACAGTTCAGCAAATATACCGTATTTCCTCTGTGAGAGGAGTAACTGCTATGCTTGGATATGAACTTTTTGTTTTAAAGTGAAAATTATATTTTCTGATCTTTTTTACCAACGTATCTTTGGCATCAATCTGAAAAATGCATCCTGAAACTGTGAAACCTTTTTGAGAAAATTTTTGACAAAAACTTGCACGTTTCCAAGAAACTTCGAGAAATATAAAAATTACATGATTGCTTCCATTATTAGCTACTAAAGACGATTTTTGGTCTTGCGGTTTCTATCTGTCGTTTGGTCACATTTAATGTATAAAGAGGGGGAGGGGTGGGTACAAAATTTACAGACGTCATTTTTCCGTTCGAAGAAACAATATCTTCGAATGATGAAAGCGTAGGCAACACGTAAGCACAAACTTCTTATATTGTAAACCTCACCCACTCCCTTTAAATACAGAAATAAAAAGAAGTAAAACGCTTCTTTTTTCACCATACCTCCATGTGGACTGTAAAAGCATTTGCAAAATACATATTTAAACCAGGTATACTATTTATCTTCAGGCCTGTTAACGATTTTTTTTCTTGTAATATATTTTTGAGGTTGCGTTTCCTACTCTACTACAGCTAGGATATAAGTTACCGGTGCTTCTATTTCTTCTCTTGCAGACGTCTCTTGACCTCGCAGAACTACTACACTTTCTTCGTAATTCCCCTCTTGGTCCGGTGCGGATCGGAGATTTCAAACGAGACCAGTTTCGATTAATTAACAACACATTGAAACTATCTGATCTCGATGACTTGACGGCAGATAACAGAACTTGCAATACAGACAAAGATTGTCATATACTTGACGTTGATTACGGTAATAAGATATTTGGGTAATGAAGTCAACGAACTTTTTTTTAGAAGGAAAGGGCTCATTGTAGAGTAGATGTAGCAAAGAGGTGTCCCAGGGATATAGGTAGGGGAGGTGGTGGCAATTGGATCTTTGCATAATGCATACGTTGTGTATATGAGTTAGTAAGATGAGGTTTTACGGCTCAGTTTCTAACCAATTGGTTTAAGTCGGGCCGGCGACGGCCTTTTTTCCAGTTGTGGCTCACTGGCTTGTATTCCCTACTACATTGCTTATACTGAGCACCAAGCACAATGGCAGTAGGTTCCATTTTTAAAGTCTTTGGTATGACCCGGCCAGGATTCGAACACCAGACCTTCCGGCTGCAAGTCGGATGCTCTAACCACTTGACCATGCAGTCGGTCCGTTGTGTATGAGACCAGCGAGTTGCAACTGTTGCAACTCCCTAATAATACCATCGTCGAAGCTTTATGTTATTCAAGTCATATTTTCTGAGAGAAGAAAGGCCGTAGCCAGACGAGGTTCTGGGGGACCGAGACAATTTCCAGTGGGGAAATGTTGGTGGTATTATTTTTGTTGTCAAAATCTTCTCTAGGGGGATGAAAGAATTTTGCTAGAAAGGGGGTAACCGGCCTGGAGACAAGCGAGTCAGCCACGGTATATTTTCACAAGTACATGGCAAACACATTCCGAGCAGGCCCGCCCACACACAAGGAGGTTCGATTTATTGGTTCGCATGAACCCCGCTACACACTAAAAAATTCAGATTCTACAATATTTTCCGTCGTATGTTTACATCACAAATCCTAAATATGTCTCATTAATTCAAGAAGTTGAATTATTGGACTTAGTAAGCCGCAGGGGCGGCGATCCGTCTTTGAAAGTGGGGGGATATATTGTCAGTGACACTATCTCAGCGGAGCGCCACCATCGTTGGCGCGGAGCGAACAAAGAAAATTTTGGTCAGAAATACCGCCCAGATCACCGGAAATGGCCCTTTCAAGGCTTTGCACGTGACACTATGACAACAAGCATTTCCTAAAAAATAGGCATATTGTAAAAAAGTCTAGGATAGGTTAAGTGTTCTGATTTCCAGAACTAGTCAGTGGTACTATCTAAGCGGAGCACCACGATCAGTTGGCGAGGAGCGTTGAAAATTTTGGCCAAAAATACCCCCAGATCACTGGAAATGGCCTTTTCCAGGTTTTGCAACGTGATACTATGACAACTGTTAGAAGTATTTCCTAAAAAAATAAATAGGCCTATTGTAAAAAGTCTAGAAAAAGGTAAAGTGTTCTGATTTCCGGAAATAGTCAGTGGCACTATCTAAGCCAAGCGCCGCGATCAGTTGGCGCGGAGCGTAGAAAAATTTTTCCAAAAATAAACCCCCAGATCACTGGAAATGGCCCTTTCCAGGCTTTGCAACGTGACACTATGACAACAAGTACTTCTTGAAAAATTGACATATTGTAAAAAATTCTAGGTAAAAGTTAAGTGTTCTGATTTCCAGAACTAGTCAGTGGTACTATCTAAGCGAAGCGCCACGATCAGTTTTCGCGAAGCGAAGAAAATTTGGCCAAAAATATCCCCAGATCACTGGAAATGGCCTTTTCCAGGTTTTGCAAGTCAGAAGTATTTCCTAAAAAATAAGTAAGCCTATTGTAAAAAGTCTAGTAAAAGGTAAATTGTTCTGATTTCCAGATCTGCCTGGTTGATTTCATAGGGGGGATATAGTGTACAGTATCCCCCTCATCCAATTTCATGGGGGGATATATCCCCCCATCCCCCAGGATTGCCACCCGTGTAGTACTACGACTGCATTTGCTTTCTTGTTAACGAGGCATGAAACATGTCGAGTTTGAAAAGTAGAATACCTTGAGGTGTTAAAAGTCAGGCTATGAGCACTCTCATATGCTACTCTGTATAGTAACTCCCTCAGTTGCCTTCCTGTATTGTCTCGTTCCATTTCAATAACCCTAACTCTTTATCTTGTAAATTTAAGAGGCGAACTCATGACGGTAACGCAGAAAAATGTAGATAAAACTCCAAAAATTTTCAAGATTTATGCAAAGATAATTAAACGGTAATAAAAGTAGTGTTATAAAACCACACCACGTGAGATCGACACCTAAGAAGAGCTATTTGTGTTCGAGAGGAAAAAAGGTCGAGTACACGAAAGTACGTTTTTATTAGCCTTATGTAGCTTTGGCAAACCGTGCAAGAAACAGTCATTTATGCCTAATTGATTCCCACACAACTCGAAAATTGCAACCTGAGACATTTATCACGCTGGACAATTCCAAGTTTTCTTGTGGGGATTTAGTATAAGGGGAAATTGTAATGGTAAGGAGCTGTCCAGGTGGGAATTTTTCAGTCACGCACACCATAGAGTATGGGAACTCCATTATCCAAATTTGGGTTTTGATAAGCCATTTGAGACATTCAGGAGGGTACCACCCATCGAAAAGCCCCATGAATGCTTTTTCAGCATGTTTGCCCACGACAAGCATTCATGATTTAATTTCTTATAGGTCAGTAACTCCAAATTTCCATTTATCATACATAAATTGTAAATCACTTTACAAAACGTATCTAGAGGGGGAAGTGGTGATGGTTCTCCAGAGGGGCTACCACAACCAACCTTCAATCCAGCACAACCCCCACCCCCTCATTAAATGACAGAATATCAGTAGTGGAATTGTTCAAACTCAATGATTGCATTACTGATGTTGTCGTCCCCCCCCCCCTACCAAATGTAAACTTGTGGCCCAAAACTTTACCCCTTCATTCCAGTGCCGTGCTACGGCCACTGTGTTGCTGATTGCATTTTTCATCCTTTTGTTTATTCACACCGTACCTGTTATACGAATCATTAATATATATTATAATCACTTGGTTTACGCTTTTTACACCCAGTGCAATCATATTCCGTATTACTTCGTAAAGGGGAAATTGTCTCATCCAAGACATTACCGATTCTCCCAGCTAAGTTAGTTCTAGCCCCGCCCATAACTGTCTTTAGCTTCTCCTTTGTGCAGACACAAACATAGTTTATTGCTTAAGGCCATATCCATGGTAAGGGTACAAGGCCCTAATGTGTAATCAAAACACTCTCTGTGCATGCTGTGTAATATGGGCTGCTCTGTATCTTTTGAATTTTGTAACTCTGTGATGTCAATCAAAGACTCTGTGATGTCAATCAAAGACTACCCCCAACTAAAAGTCATACTTTGGGTGATGCAAATCCCTCTTTAATGCGGGAGTATATTTTTGTGTTTGCAATATCTAAAAAGGAAGGTGATTGCTTTCTCCTAGATAACATCACACCCTTTCCCTTCCCTTTCTTCTGCACAGGTATTAAAGGGAAAATGCAGGCAACCCCAAATTGTATTACTATACCTGCTGAATCATTCATGAATGACTATCTCAAATCATATGGTAATGCCTTTGTAAGTGAATTATTTCGTAAAGGATAACTCCTTCCTAAATTTTCGTACACAAATGTTAATGTCATGAAGCATTTCTGAAAGATTATTGTGATGGATATGGGAAGGAATTTTTAAGATTTATCTGATGTTTGAAACTAAATTTGGGATAACCGCTTAAATCCCTTTAAATTTCCGTTACACGTTTTGAGAGTACTACTAGGCTAGTGGTTACAAACAACCGATAGTATCGAAACGAGAGGTGACACAAAAGCAGATCTATTTATTTCCCTGGAGGAATTTGTCATCATAAGAATTGGAGAGGAGACTTTACGCAATGACATCATTCTCTGAAAGCTTTATGATCGAGGACGCAAGAAAGGAGGCCCGGGGGTATTTTAACGCCTTTTACAGCCCTGTGTCATGATGATATATGAACTTGAAAGGAATAAAATCTGTAAAAGGAGAAGAAGGGGGCGAATTTAAAAATGTTTACATAATATTGAGTTTGTTTATTCCTCTCAACCTGCCTTCTCTCAGATGAAGTATAAGAGATGACACAAAAGTGTCTTGTGCATGTATATATATAAAGAAGAAACACACAGATCTTTGCTAACTGACAATAAAATGATGATTACAGGGCTAGAATGAAACAAAATTGTCTGGACTAAAAGGACAAAACGCTACCTTTATATGGTACTTAAATTTTACTATATTCAATCGAGTCCCATTAGTCGTTCCGTTTTACTTGAAAAAAAAAAACAACCAAGTTATAATTGCTCTGCACAGGAAAAATCGAATGACAATTATCCCTACTGAAAATCCACTTGTGTTCAAAATTGTTTACTCGTTGCCAGTATTATCACCAGCCATTGGAGACGGACCTTTGTTGAAAGAATCGATTTGTTTCAGACACTGAAACAACGATGTGAATAGTCTTGGTCAATTTCAATTCAAATTCAATTCAAATTTATTTCTCATATGTACGAGATACATTAAAAACATCGTACATAAACAAGTATTAATGACATAAGAAGGACACTAGAAAAACAAGATGTTAGTAAAATTTCCGCTTCTCGCGTTTTTATTTCAAAATTAGGGCGCTTGTCAACTAGGCTGTGCGTACTCGAGTATTCCGTTCATTACTAACGTCTTGGACATTTGTTCAGAAAGGGGCGTGACTCTATGCAAAGTTTATTCATTTATTTCCGAAACGTCATAGTACGTCAGAATAATACCATCATGTCGAGTCTTCGACGATCTTGCATAGTAGTTGAAAGCAAAATACAGTCTGGTCGATTTTATAACTCTTAATTCGCCAACTAATGGGATGTGCTAGTGTGTTTTAGCCAGATTAATGGATCCTTGGCAATTTTTGTTAGTTATTTTACAAGATGGTTTGCATAAGACCTACTAACAATGGAAGATATTCCTTGTACTAGGCAGAAAGGTACTTCACCGTGTATGTACTATGAGTACTCGGTGGGCCATGCTTTGTGTATATAGTGCTGGATGTAGTTCCGCGATCGACTGTGACGTTTGTAGCCCACACCTGCATTTGTGGGCGAAAATTTCGTGCAGTGATTTGGGTGATTATGGAAACGCAATTTATAATACAGCAACATCTTTCTAAAAACCCTCTCTCAAAAATGATTTGTGATAATGTGTCCAGATACCATAACTCACAAATGATGGGTAGAATGATAGGGGTTCGGGGCATACATGTAGTTGTCAATAAGCAAGTAAGACATCCATCTTTAAAGGGAGATGGGAGTCACCCAAGTTTATTTTCAAAAGTTTGGTAAATCTTATAAATCTCCTCTTATTCTGCTCACAAGTATCTTTCATTTCTGTTTACAATGAATATTGAAGATAAACCAATTCAAAGTGGGGGGACTGCATTTTCCCTTTATAATGCCATGGGAATTGTTTAAAGGCTCTTTAAATTCACCCCCCCCCCCTTGCCAGACAGTAACAATTCTCCCTAATTAAACTTCAAGACCCTCTTCTCATTTAAAAGACTCCTGTCTATAGCACACCTCTAAAAGTCGAAGGCAGTCAGAGCATAGAGTTTCTAGGACAGAGCCATATTAGCCTGCACAGAGTTTAAATTGCTTGAGGCAATACTGTCAAACACAGTGTGTGTGAACTTAATTGGGAACACTGCAACAGACTATACAAGTCATAGTTGACCAACCAAAATGAAACTGTATTGCTCGAATGAAAGTCAATCAAAGTGCAGCTATCAACTGTTTTTAGGACTCTGGGGATATTCTTGAACATGTTTGGACAGAGAATTACTTGCAATTACTCCCTGGTTTGGGGGCCGGGAATGCCATATGATATACCCTTAAAAGCCATTTATCATCTTCCTTATACAGTGTGGTGAAATACACAGTACCTACATTGTCTGACTCAGTGCATCCAGTCCTGTAAGGTCACTCTCAGCAGTTATGAAACCCCTAGTAGAATAACATACCACCTGCCCCCTCCCCATCCTCGGGTTACACGTAGGAGATTTCCTTGTCAACATCCCCAAGTCAGAAGTGCAGATGAGCACATTTCAGAATTATTTGTGGCTACTCAGGCTTACAGGCAGCTTGTTTACCTATAAACTTGTTATCAAAATTTGCCAAAATTATGAGCTATAATTAAACACTGTAGGTGCCAGTGCAATACCTCACAGGTACTGTAGTAAGTAGGTTCACAGACTTCTAATCACTGTGGGATGGAGGAGTAAATGGCTAAGAGATGCATGCCCCTGTTTGGACAGAATAGTTGCTATTTAGGCTGGGGATAATATAATGCTATTCTTTTTGAAATTTGAAAACTGGTTTTCTTAACTCTTAGCCAATGCTCACCAATTCCAGTACATCTCAACTGATACTGGCACTTTAGTGCTGAAGTAGCTTCTCACATTAAGTGTCATCAAAGTCAGGGAAGCATATCTCAGTACCATGAAAGGTCTACAGTTTTGAGTTGTTAAAGTCTTCCAGGTGAGAGACAGTAAAATTTACTCTGACTTTCATCAGGGCAAGGGTTGCAATAACCCAGCCCCCCCCCCTATGAGGCCCATGTTGTAAGTCCATTGTGCATACCCATTTATCAATTAGGCACAGAAAGATTTTCTGTCTGATTAGGTCTGTATATTATTATTAATACAGACCTAATCAGACAGAAA
>WURT03577417.1:6672-20778 GCA_009936505.3 Holothuria glaberrima
GCATCAATTATGGTTTATAAAAAATACAATATTGTGCAAGAACTACAGGATATAACATGACACGAGAAATGTTACCAAATTACCTGATGTCCATTGACTAATGTTACTTAATTACTGTTGCAAGTTCAAAACACGACAGCTCTACTTCGCTATTTGCTCAGAAAACACGTAAATATAAAAACTCAAGAAAGGTTGAGTACCTTTGAGGGATCTAATACTTGGCAACTAAATGCTTAACATATAATTATAATCTCAGGAAATTCGAAAAATATTTTACAATAAAAGGGGAACGATTTAAGAAGCAAATAAGGGAAGGATATGACAGGTCAGATGGGTTTCTAGGATAAACCTTTACAAAAAAGCATTGTCTGAACTCTTAATGTCGCATACGCTGAGTAATAATGAAACAGTGTTCAACTAAGCACTCACGTAAAATCGTTAGAATAAGACACTCAGTATTTATATTTGACACTTTTGTAAAAAAAAACTGTAGGCTACAAAATGGAAGAAGACCGAAAATTAAGACTACCTGGTGTCCATTGACTATTATTTCAGCTAATCACTAATATATTAATTTCTGTCTAAATTCTAGACTTTGGATACCAATAAAGGCAGTATTCAACAAAGATCCGGGTTACAATGGTCAAACATTCGCAGTACTCTACATTCAATGGGTGACTTTTGTAGCTAAGTATGGTCGGCAATGTGTGGTCAACACATTGTGACCAATGGTTTAATCCTTTGCGTTGCCACTCTGAAATAACAAGGTATTAGCTTCCTTTTAATTCGACAAAATTATTGATACTTTCAGTCCATTTTAACCCGACATTTTGATTCATTCACGCAACCCTGATGTTGGAAGATATCTTATTTGTTTAATGCTTATCACATGCAGACCTGGAAGTGTGGTAGCGTCAAAACAACATAACGTATTTTGCAAACTGGGCGTTATCGTTTTTTTTTTATTTTATTTTTCAATTCTTGCAAACTGAGCCCAGGGGCTTAACTCAAGGGGGGTATGGGGGTGTCTCACCCCCAACTTGCAAAAAGGTGACTCTGTCAGGGCAAAAATATATATTTAGCAGGGCAAAACTGCGAAATAAAAAATAAAAAAAATATATCATAAATTGTTATATCAAATATAACATAATATATAATATATATCATATAATATTTTTTGATAGTTTGATAATAAGTTTCAAACTAAAATAAAACTATAGAAAACAAATAAACAATTTTTATGACAATTGACCCATATGAGCTTAAAATAAGTGCAGATTCTTTTTGTGTAGGCTTATACCCTGAAAATTTTCGAGCGCTTGGCGCGCTTGGCGCGCTTTGCAATTTCACAGTTTAGATTCCGGGAAAAACATTCAATCAGAGCCCGAACTAATTTCAGTGTTCGACGAGCGGTTGAACGACTGCATTCTTCTCACCTGTGAGAAAGATCTCACAGACAACATAAACATCGATGCCATCTTAAATGATTGGTCGACAGAGAAATGTGAAACCTAAAAATAAACTCTTTTACACTGCATAAAGTCCTATAATGAAGCAGAGATTTCAACTTTCAAGTAAAGGTTAAAAGCTGTTAATTTATTTAGGTATTTTAAATAAACAAAAAGCTGTTTTTTATAGTGTTAACGGACCAAGGGGGCCAACAGGGGCCATGGCTCCACCCTAAGATGGGACAAAAAATTGTTTCCGAAAATTTTGTAGAAGAAAATTAACTTCACAATTGTACACTTATGTTGCACCAAATCTCATCTGAGGGCATAGAAAAATTTTCCAAAGGGGAGGGGGACACACCCTCCCCTTAGACCCCTCCCCCATATCACTGTATCACCAGCTTGGCCCCTCCCAAACACAGACTCTAGATTCCCAAGTAGATGATGTATGCATATCATCATTACCATGCATGTGTAAAGATTGAAGTAAAGATTAATTATACTTTGTTATGTGAAATACATACAATACAGTTCTGTTCTTTGTGTAGCATGGCTGCCGACAAAGTAAAATATGAATCCACAGAATTCAGTGACAGAATCAGGGCTTATTTACCTTTCTTTTTACAACATGAAGTCACAGGGCACTGACTGATTTAGCAGGGCAAAATACCTTCACCCCCATCCCCAATAAATCCTGGTGAGTTACGCTCATGACTGCGCCTTGCAATGACACATAAAGTGGCGTTATTTCAGTGATTCAAAGATAACGTATCATTTCTAAAGTCGTTGCATCACTAGCTACTTTGGTTAAAAAAATGAAAGTTCCATTTTTAAAGATAAATACTGCATACATTTGTAAGTTAGGCATTTTGCTTTGACTGGATACTACATTCTTTCTTGCCACAGGATGTATATTGTTTTTCCCAACGGTTACATTGGATTTATTTTCAGCTTTTTAAACCAAAGATACTAATGTAAGAGATGTGACGATAAATCTTAACTGGAACTCTCAACATTGCAATTTACGCTAGTATCCTTTTAAGTATTCATAGGCAAAAGTTAATATACAAAAAGCGTGTGTAGTTAAACGATTGGTAACAATTAGAGTTTCGTTAAGTATAAATATTTCACAGGATAATCAAATTAAAAGTCACACAAGTAGACGACAAAGCAGAATATTACATAGTATCACACAAATTCTTTTTCGGCTCAACCCGTTATAAAATTTTAATATCATTTCAATTTCGATGAAAAATGGCAAAATGGTAGTCAAAATTGTACGCAAATGATGGAGTAATAAATTGTATCTAAATATCTCTGTTTAAAAAAATAGAATTTTGCTGCGCATCCTCGATGAAGTTTTCAGAACCGACGGATTTTCATTTCAACAAAGTTGCTGCAATCCGACCCAGGTAAAGATTGCCACCAAATGTTTCCTGTACAAGCCATTTAGGTTAGAATCAACACAATAAACATGGCGCCACCAGCCCCCTCGGTGACGCTCTGCACAATTGTAATAATTATGCTTGTCATGATGGTTGGTACGATGATTGATCAAAGGATACGCACCTGAGGGAAAGGATAAACAAAACGAAAAGGACAGAAATAAGTTCGCTTTAGAAAAATATACTTTTAGCGTGAAGTTGAGTAACCCACCGCAGTCAACAATTGGTAAATTAAAAAAATAGTTTTTAATAATAATTACTAATTGGTTATACGGAAAAACAATCACTGCCCTAAAATTTCTAAAATCTTGTTGTTTTCATGCTAATGACATTTGTGCTGTACCACCGATATAAACGATCATAGAGTGTGAAATAACAGCAGCCAAGGAAATATTTTAGACCAGCTCAAAAGGTTGATTTCAAAAGTTAAGCAATTTTTGCAAAAATAATCTAGACCACTGTATGTATTCCATTCTTCAACCAAGCTTGATAACGAGTAATTACCTTACACGAAACTACCACACAAAACTCGAAATTTCATTAGATTCCTTCCTTTTACGGTTAACAACGTAAGACAATAAAATCAATGTTTACCACTTTATTACTCCCAAGATTAATTTGTGTTTCAGTTTGTATGTGTGCTTGTGTGTGTGTCAAATTACCACACTTCCTTTTAGTACTACTTCTGTGGACATTGGATTCAAGTGTTTTGTGCATACCTTGCCTCACGACGGAAAACCATGTAAAACTGTCAAACTTTGTAAAAAATGTATAACAAGAATGATAGACAACCTAGGTTAGCAGAGTAAGCGTTTGATTTGAATGAATTAATTTTGAGCCTGTTACGTCCTAAAATGTAATTAGTTATTCAATTATTTTGTCCTCATTAATACCCCTTAGAAGTTGTATGTACTGATCCACTTGGGTAGCAGCTTATATATTCAGTATGTGTTTTACGAATTATTCCATTTAGGCAAACCAAATAATGAATATTGCACTTTTCTTTTCTCCCTTTTATTCCACAGTAAAACACAATAAGCAACTAGGATCAGGTTTAAAAGCAGACTCAATTCATTATGGACCCTTAACTACAAAGTGCTGGGTATGGAGAACTCAAACCATATGTCTTATGATGGAAAAAACAGACAGCCCAACGGCATAGTAAAGCTTTGTTGCACTAAGGTGCATTCTTTATTTTTTTACATCTTGACAATACCACTTCTTATGATGTTTTTTTTACAATTTGACCCCTGCTGACCTCACATGACCTTTGAACTTTTCCAGATATTGTACAACAAAATTGAAGAAAGGGAGTGGCCTGGAAAGGATTCGAATCCTGGCCGTTAGTGTGAGCAAGCACTATTCCACTTCTAATCGTGCAATAGTCACAACATCCTTTTACGCGTGCTCGTAATTAGAGAATTAAAATTAGAATTAGCCTATCAAAGTTATGTTTGTGAAAAAAATAGAAAAAAATAGATAATTTTATTTTTGGAATGATGCAAAAATTCAGTCCTAACTTTTTGTTGGTCACGAAACGCTGGACCCAATTTGGAGGTATACACCCACCGCCTAGGTAGCTTACGAGGTTTACGTAGTCTCTCCTCTGATGACCTCACACGACTTTTGATCCCCATCAAAACAAAAGGTCTCTTCCCCGCAATATGTATAGTAAGTACTTATTAAGAAAAGTGTCCATCATTATTATCTTGAGATACCGTGTTTACAAGACGAGAGTGACACACAGATACAAATGCCCACGTACACATACACTAGCTGATTAGATTTCAAAGATTCCCTTCGCCTTCGGAAAGGAATCAATAATGCACAAAAATCACTTTCATGAGGTTTTTCGCGGTTTTTTCCCCTGGGAAGTTGTGTCTGAAGCCCACCAGGAACCAGAATTAAGCCCCCTGACCTCAGGCCCATAAACAAAGGTTTACGGCTTGTCTATGTCCAATTTGTAATTTGCTTGGTAACGAACAAAATCTTTGCTCTAAATGATAAAATGCCGAAATAAGCAAGGCAACCTCTTCGGTCAGGATCAACTTGACAAGTAACACACATGCAGTACTACTACCCATGCCAACTTCGATGAGCCGGTAATCGTCAGATTCGTCAAAAATTCGGAAGAAGTCAAATTTGGCGTAATATGGTGAACCGTTCAGACTGACAAAATCAATCCTCAGAACCTGGCGGTTTTGGTTTGTGAGGTAGTAAAGTTTGCCATTTCCAAGCCAGTGCTCGTTATAAGGAGAACCAAATCCCTCTTTATAAGTGTTCCAGTCCCTGTAAAAGTCAACATTACCATTCGAGCGACGCTGGAATACCTTTGTACAAAATGGTCAAATAACAAAAGGCGATGTAAATTAAAGGTAAACTATTGTTTTAAATTAACGGACTTGGTCAATGGTCAAAAAACTGTAAGGGATTTCATAAGTCTTACTTAACATTACAAAAGATGTGTAACATCTCACCGGTGACAAAATCAAGAATCACCACAAATTTCAGTTTGGGAGTATGCTGAATCACATGCTTTACTATGCTAGACTTTTAGTACTAAGTTGTTGGAGAGTAAAGAGTAACGTTGAGTACGTTCCAAGTTATTGATAAAATTATTGCAACGACTTGTACGGAATCTACTTACAGTCTAGCCCCCTCCATCCGTCATGTAACAAAAGACTTGAAATGGGCTTCGAGACCAGTTACTTGGTTTTATAGTTTAGACACCACTCTCAGTAAAGTCAATGATCACTGTAAATATCCAGGTAGTCTCTACTCCTTTGGTAACATTGGCGCACGTGGTTTCTTTTATCACAAACTTCGTCAGAACTGCATATGAAGTCACCGTTCATGATGACTTGACCATCCATACAGACAACTTGCGTTGTACAATCACCATTCACGTAGACTTCGCCTTTTAGAAAAGATAATCCACTATAAACAGGAGTGTAGGCAAACTTACAGGTATATCGGTATACAGAGTGCAAACGTAAGTCACAAACTTTAATACTTTACTCATAAAGTTCAAGTTCTTTCACATTATAATGATTTGCGCATAAGTAAGGAGCATCAATTTCTTTCTTGAAAATTCAAAGCTATAAACTCACGTTGGCTTAGCTAGGTTGTAAGTCATGATATTGAAAACTTACTGCAATTTCTATACCCTCTATGATGCATCCTGACTGAGCCGAATTATTTTAACATTGCCGTACGTTGTTTCGTAAGTTTGTTGGCAGTGCACATGAAGGTAATATTAATGGTAAGGTGACGGTCGTGACAGACAGCTTGCATTGTACAATCAGCACTTACGTAAACTTCACCTTCCTAAAATTGATACAAAATCTAATTAATACTACTATGGACAGTTCTTAATATCATAAATCAGTACACAAAAAATACAAAAAATAAATATTTGTATGTATAAAAGTTCCACAGGGTTATAAGCTGCCCAATATTTTTAAAACTGGTACTATGTCATCTCAAAAGCGTAGTGCATCACTTCAAAATGTTGAAGAAACTGAAGACCGAGGTAAGTTTCAAGCCGTCGCTATGATATTTGTCTATACTAAAATAAGCGTACTCGTCATGCTAAGACTATAAGTTGAGAGAAGCTCCTCTTCAGCTATCTGCAGGTTCTTAAGAGCTAAAAAGTAGTAGTGTAACAAGACGAAACGTTTCAGTCTATTAATATTAGCTGCATTTTGAACAACGGAAGTGAAACTGCGTACCTTGATTTTTTTGGCATCCACGATGCATTGAGATACCATACGTTCGTTCAGGGGAACACACTCTTCTCCTTTCAGGTAACAACCTTCAGAACACACACAAATGTTAACCAAATTACATGTATTTTCGCAGCCGCTGGGGTTTTTACAAGTTTTGTGACGATTGCAGTCCCCAAGTTGCATGTTGCTAAGACACGAAGAAAAGCATCCCTCTGGAAGTGTAAACAGAAAGTCATAAAACTTGGTGATTTCTTGCCTCTGAAAATATTTGTTTAGTACATTCGCTTTGCGGGGTTTCAACTTGACTGAGTTGGGACGTGGTAAACTCATTGGTGGTAACAAGAGCAGAAACCACCACTATGGCCACTCAGTCCAACACAGATCACAGCGGTATTAAAGATTACAGTCATTTATATATGACAAGTTTGTTTGATTTTTTTTTTTTATTAAGATGCAGACTAAGTAATTTGAGACTTAGAGCTTAATTCGCAAATTCCTTACTCTTGATTCTTTGTTTCAGATATGATAAGACGTTTGAAAGGTAAACGACCCCATAAAAGGCGGTCAGTTATCCATTTGACTGGTTCGCTTCGAAATATTTGCAAATCAGTTCTAGAGATGCCTCCTTTTGGGAGAATCTTCTTTCCCCCGATAGGGAGAAAAATGATCATTAGCACCGTCTTTGACTACACTACCTACAATACCACGCGTTCGTTGTGTACATTGTCAGTTTTGAATGGGTTTTGGAACCCCTTGCACACTTTATCGGTCTATTGCAATGAAATGTATTGTCATAGCTACCACTGAAAAGACCTAGCCCTAATCAAGTTTCACCACGCCTTGTTTGAGAAAAACGCAAGTTTTTGAGTGGTCTTTGTAAACCTTGTTTTTCTTAGGCCAACATCCCTACACAAAGTGTTGCAAAAGTTTTCTCCTTTTTGGGAGAATCTTGCCTAATAAAGGGACTGTATTGAGTACGTCTGTATGATTTACGTTAAGCTATGAGGCAAGTGTCTGATGATAATTTAGTATACCTTTGCACACTTTGTATTGTGTTTAATGTAAAGCAGGCCTTAATTAACATGAATAGAGTGTGAAGGAAAAACGATAAAAATGAAATTTTTTTGTAAACTTTGATAAACGGTTACCGTTCTTTCCTAAATTTTGGGTTACTTCCTCCTCGCTTTATTCTAAGGTATGCCTACGCTTTTCAGCACCTTTAAGAAAAAAATTTGTCTAGCTTTTAAGAGCCTAACATCAATTTAGTATTAGAATTATGCCTAATTCTCAGAATTAATTTTATTTGTCAAATTTTACCTACCTCTTTCAAGTTGTGCTAATTTCTAAGGAAAAGTGATCTGTAGAAAGTTTGCAATCATACCGTTTGCTGTGTAAGAAAATTGCATGCTGTCCACCACAAAATCGCAAATTGAGTAACTGGTAGATGAGCGTGTATGATGACTGACTGAAAGTTAAATTGAGCTATGCTTGAAGCTAACCGTAATGACTGGAAAATTTCTTGAACAGATAAAATTAAACTACATCGAATATAAGGTAGACTTTACCACCCTACACTCAAATCAGTAATGACTGATACACGGAACGAACGCAGTGTTTGCTCAAGGCTTGTGTTAAGACACAAAACCATAGCAGTAGATAAAGAAATCATATAAAGTGAGTACACGTAAGTCTTCTTGATATAAAGGACTTCTGAAAGTCATCCTTTGTAGGATTTGTAACCTCTTTGTGCTATTAAGGACGTTTCGACTAACAAATGTGCGCTGGTGAGATCAATTTAATTAAATACCGCCCTCCGTAACAGGATACAAGATTGAACATTTACTTTTGCTTCTAACAGAAACAAAGTCTGGGTGCAGCATGAGAAAGGCATCGGCTTAAGTTACAGTTTGCAAACGTCTATAATATTGAATATAAAAATTACAAGAAAACTGTTGACTTCAGGGCCGTAGTTAGAGGGGGTGTGGGGTTGTGACAGGGAAGTGGAAACGAAGGAAAGTTAGAGGGAAGAAGAAAAAAAAGTTAGAAAAGGGGGAAAAGAAGAGGAAGAAAGAAAGACCGAGCGAACTGAGAAAAGAAGAGGGGAGGGAGGGGCAAAGAATGGCAATAGAAATGGGTAGGTGCAGACGGAAGACAGAAAATTGGAATACATTTACAAACAACGTTAATCACGATATTTTTAAAGCCCGCTAGCAACACTTTTTGAAACTTAAAACATATTCTGTCGGCAGAAAAGTTACATAGGGCTTTTCAGTATCATTGTCCACTAAAGAAGTTAATCGTTCATGGTTATGTGGTATTCTAGGATTGAGTCGGTATATTCAGACCGAGTCGGCAAAATGGAGGAAATATGAGGAAAATAAAGAGGAAAAAAAAGCAAAGAGAGAGGACAATTTCTGTAATAAGAACCCAACATTTTCGGCGCACTGCGCGAGCTGTAATGTCACTCTAGTTTCTTCAATAGTTCCATTCAACAAGCTAGACAGCAAAGAACTGTCAAGCTTACCAAGTAACCTGTAGGTAGGGTAAACAGATTATGCAGAGGTCGTTAATTTCATCCCATATTGAAAAGTCTAGTTGCTGTTTTCTAGTGTGTGTCATATGGTACGGCCAGTTGGTGAGCTACTCACTGAGCAACGTGTGGCTATTTGTATATTTCATCGGGTACTCCAGGTGGTTTCGACACAACAAAAATTGCTGTCCCCAATACAGTCTACAACCAGTGGTGTCGCCAAGGTGTGGGGTAGGGGCGCGTGCCCCCGGAAAAGCTTGTGCCCCCGTGTGCCCCCAACTAATAAATGAGATTTTCAGAAAAAATAGATTTTGTGTAAGTTCTGTCGTCAGAGTTCTCGACCACCAGGTTTCATTTGATTTGATTCTTTTTAGGACAAGAAAAGGTAGCAATATGTATTTTATTTTCGAATAACGAAATTGCTCCATCTCACGAAAAGGGGTTCACTGATGTGTCGGAGGCTGAGCATAAGTCCTGGTAATCCATCCATGACCCTCGCCGCCGCAACAGCTGTGAATACACGCCTTGCTGAAGTGTAGCGGTAATACGTCCGCCGCGCTGACTGAATGACTTATTGATCAAAACAATGAAAGGGTGTTGTTTCGTAGGTGCCGTGGAATGCCTGCCGCTTGCGTTGCAAATTGTGGTGCAACCTCGATGCCAGCAAATTTCAATGAGACTGTTCAGCATTTTCTTCTTTTCAATTCCAATAAATTTTGAAAGAGATATATACGAAACAAAGTTCTACGCTCACTTTAGTCCCGTATGATTCCAATCACTCAGTTCGTGGATCTTTCACGTTAATCGAAAATTCCACAATTTAGCGAATATTTGATTGTTGATTCGGCAAAACATATTGACGTTTTTTTACTTTCACGAGAATTTCACAATCCATGCATATTTTTTATTTTAATTTTCCAGAAATTCGTAAATTTTTTAACACAAATTTAACTTCAAAAGGTGGTGTATGTGGCACCAGTTTGCTTGAAAGGACAGCTAATTTTACAAAAATTAGACCTTTTTCCCAGGCCAGCGATCACACAACATACTGTATCCGCCACTCTCTAGCTGTGCCCCCCCACATCGAACTGTTGTGCCTTCTTGTGACCCCCCCCCCCGGATAAAAAGTCTGGAGCCGCCACTGTAGACTACAACCCCTACAGTTCTCATTTTTCCCTTTTTTTTCTCAATTATAACATATGTATATTGTGTAAAAAAATGTTCGCGCGCTTCGCGCGCTTTCCAATTTCAAGATTCAGAACAATATCAGTATCAGAACAATATCAATATCTTGGCATGCTATTCTGATGTAGAGATGTTGAAATACGTCAATTAAAGTTACCAGACTTTACAGGGCCAACAGACTTATTATCTATTTTCAACAAATGTACAACAGAGAGCTAGATGGGTTTCTGCCTGACATATAAAGTGAAATTTTGCAAAATATACTCTGCAATGGCATGGGATGTTTAGGCTCCTTCATATTACCTCACCACCCCCTCGACATAGGGGCTGTGGGAACTTGGAGTCGCTGGCAAGGCCCGGCCCCCGGAAAATTCGGTCGCCACTCATGGTTGGCTTACTTATTTTGGGTTTCAAAAATGTCATTTCTTCGATAAAGCCCAAAATTTTTGGTAATCTTTGCCCACTCTTTCTAAGTTCCGTTACTTACTGCTAAATATAGAACCTACCCTTTCCATCTTTTCAAGTAACTAAATAAGTAGAATCTTTCGATTCATGTAAATTCCGGGAATTTCATCTCATTTCCCTAATTAAGTTAATGTTCTTTTGAGTCTGTCGTGCGGTACGGCTACATATGGAAACTTTTGCCCTAGTAATGGATTGTTATCGGAGAAATAAATGCTGTTGCACACACACATGGAGCTTGCGGTTTTCCTTTGTCCGAAATTGCTGTGAGGGTGTTTAAGACCTAGTGTGTATAATCACTGTGAAAAATCCAAGACATTATAATGCTGTATTCTTCATAGAGTTATCTTTTCTGACTCAAATACTTCAACTGAAAGAATGTTGTGCATTAAGCGTCATACTTTCGAGCTTTACCTTAAATAAATCACCAAGTAGGCCATTAAAAAAGACGAAACACTAATCGATGCCAGTCTCCCCCAACCCCCATGCAGAGAGTGTTGAAGCCATAGCCAAGTGCGTAATTCACAAATTTCTATCACCACATCTGATTTCCTACGACAAAGTACGGGTCTTTATATTGACGAATCAAATCAAGTTTTATATCACGAGAAAAAAGAGTCATTTAGCATGATAAAGAAGTCGATTTCGTAATCCAACGAGGAGCACGCTTGTGATAAATAGGCGGGGAAGTCGGAAATTTTGAAGTTGACACTGCTTTCCGAAGTGTGTTTTACTCTCAGGTTAGAAAATACGGAGCTTCTAGACACGTATAGGAGACATAGGTACATCATTTAAAAGAAAACGAAATGGTCTTTCAAATGACATAAAAAAATTATGAGTGCTGTGCTCACAAAGATATGATAAGTTAAAGTGCAAAATATGCCTTTTTATAGCGAAATTTGATGGTAAACAGAAGGGTTTGCGGCAAGTTCCGCAAAGGATCCATATGGTGACTCGAGGAAAGAAGTACAATGCAAGTTGTGACCGATAGAGCCCGACTGCCCGGACAATTGACCTATATAATCTTTAAATAAGTACAGATTCTTTTTAGTGTAAACTTACTCAAAAATTTTCGAGCCCTTCGCGCTTTGCAATTTAACTGTGATTTCGGGAAAAAATTAAATCGGGCGAAACTATTTTCCTCAAGTACATACAAAATTGTGTACAATATATGCCCCGCAATGGCATGGTATATTACACATGTTTTCTTCAAAGCTCCCTCACCAACCCCTCTACGACATGTCGAGGCTTCAGGTCGTTGCCCCCCCCCCCACCCGTTGGGCAAATCCTTGCGCCACCCTTGCTGGACCACTACCGGTAGGACTAACTTTTCTCCCTAACCGCCTTGCTTATCAACACTTCCAGTCGGTATTTGTTTCTCCTCAGTCGGCAATACGACACCACACCCCTCCCCCTGTTGATATATGTCCACTGTTTTGGACTTTCCCCAGGTAAAATGTTTTACTTATATTTGTTTCTTGAAGTAGTCGTTAGAGTGCTGTACTCTTTAATGATTACTTCGTAATTATGGTGCAATAAAATCAACATTGGTAATTCGTTAGTAATTGCTGTATCCCTAGTACTCCAGCGGTTGGTCGGTCTGTGTGATTCGTAACGAGGTGAAATAAGTATGATTTTAATTGATCAACAGAAGAAACCTGTTTGAATAAACATGAACCATTTTGAACAAATGATAAGAACTGTCAAGTTGTAATTTGATGTCATCGTAGCAAACAAAGAACTATCAAACAACTCTGCCAACACCCTCCCCCCATGATAAATTCTCTGGCCCCGCCCCTGGTTGACTTTTTATTTTGTTTTTGTTTTTATAGGAGAGGTCGACGTTACTTTTCTTTTGTTCATTGCCCAGTAATGTATAAAATGTTTTATGCTTCTAGGTTCCAACCTACGTTAATCCACCCAAAACAGAAAACGGTGTTTATAATGAACCATTGATAGATTTACTTACTTAATTTGGAATTTAAATCTGACGTTTAGCCAGTAGGGATGTATTTGAGGGGAGTGGAGGGGAGACTATTGATGTTTTGTCTCTGATGCAGCTTTATGGTAACATTGATCAATGTTTGAATTTAACAAAAATAAAAATAAAAGTAATCGCGTTTTGCTATTACCGTTCTGGTCTAACATTGTTCAAACATCGTAACTGTTGCTTTCCTAGTCTTAGTGCATGCACACAGAAGTTCCTTAAGGACACAAAAAGCCTCTTCGGCCTTTCAACATCCAACAAAAGAGAATCAACGTTTGACCGAACTCAGATATTTCACTAAACAATTCAGTGATAGAGTGATCGGACCATATCTTGTCATTCTACAAAGAAATTGACTTAATTATTTACTTAACGACGAGGACCGTGCACTTGCACTAAAGACAACAGTCCTCACCCCACAGTATATTTTTAGTGTGGGGGTATCAAAATTCTCAGTTGGTGGCTGCTCTTTAATTGACATTAAAGTTTGAAAATTCAAAACATGCAGAGTATCTCACATTCCACACAATGCTGAGAGAATCCTGGATGACATATTGTAGCCTTGTATGCTCACCAAGACTTGCCCTTAAGCAATAAAAGGTTTGTAGCTGCACAAAATGGAGCATCAGTATACAGTTATGAGAGGAGCTACAAGTTGCATAGTGGGGAGAATTGGAACTGTCTTAGATGATGATATTTGCCCTTTAAGCGCAGCCCATGGTTCCGTGGACCTTTTTAGATGTAGGTTTCCGCGTGAGAAGGCAACTAGAACTCATCGCAGACCCTATATCAGAGTGATAAACGGCCAGTTTTACCTTCTGTTTTTTTTTAAACGAAGCAAGGGTGTATTACTTATACCTACTTTCCCTGTTCCCGAAACCGCCATTTTACATCCCTATCCGCCAAATAATGAAATGTGTACTTCATCTTTAGCATTTTTGTCAGTGGCTAGGAGGGCATAGAGTAAATAGTCAATGTATTCCTCTTAACACATCAGCATTATGAAATGGACCTGTACTTACCAATTTTGCGTTTTTCTTCGTTTTGAGATGAAACGCCCTGTGTGAGTGTTTATATTGTAGACTGGTGAAGCGTCATTACCTGGAATTTTTCTAAAAAGAAAAACACAAAAGCTTAACCTCGTCTACCCATACGTAATTGATTTGTGTTTGCCATATTGAACCAACCTAGGGCGAATCAAG
Organism: Holothuria glaberrima; assembly: GCA_009936505.3. Lineage (NCBI taxonomy): Eukaryota > Metazoa > Echinodermata > Holothuroidea > Aspidochirotida > Holothuriidae > Holothuria > Holothuria glaberrima. Next base: position 20,660 of record WURT03577417.1, read on the forward strand.
AGGATTCCAGGATGTCGGTATCCACCCTCATCCCCACGCTGCAGCCGCCGAAAAGGTGCACCTATATTACGTTTGGACAGAAAGAAAAATATTCTTATCAATGCATCAGATTTAACTGT
>WURT03577528.1:0-20777 GCA_009936505.3 Holothuria glaberrima
GGCAATTTGAAATTCTACTATCTTTAGTTTGGTAATAATATTACATCATACCTTTCATATGATACCAAAATCACCCTAATACCATTACCCGTTTTTCTAATTTTTGGCAATATGTCACAAAAAATGAGAAATTACGGTAATTCCGTTACCGTGGAATTGCACATATACTCAGCCAGTGTTCTTCTATTTGTGTATATATATATATGTTTACATAGAAACTGAAGAATGGTGGAAAGCAGACAGTCACACCCATCCGCTTCCCACCATTCTTCAGTTTCTAAATTTAGAAGTCACAATGTCACACCTACACTTTCGTGTACGTATATATAATCCTAATTCCTACCATACAGGGAAATTGATACACAGCAGTTTCGTTAAAGCTAAAAAAAAAACAATAAAATACATTAAAAATTTTTCTCCTTTTGGAAACCAGATAAACAACATTTTTCAATGGCCCACCATCCGTACGTGTTAACAGATACGGGTAAGTAACTTGGTCAACATTGAAGTAATTGCATATAGATCGTGTGGTGAAATGGACGTTACCATCTTTTTATGTATATTCCTATATAAAAAGCGTGTGATTTTGCAAAGTCACCTGATTTTTTCCTCTTTCAGATGATTTCCCCTTTTAGGCGGGTTTTTTCATACAATATTTCCCCTTAATCTCAAATTAGCAATATATATATATATATATATTCAACTGTTAGTTCACTTTTATACTTCCTAAATTACTGCACTGTAATATTTTTGGATTACACACATTCTCCACAGTGTATACACATCAACTGTTTTAGCTGGCATGCCAGTCCTACAACTTGACCATAAAACATTTTTAGAGGATTAAAAGTCCTTAACAATCGAGTAGTAGCGATAATTTACTGCACTGAATTTATTTTGCTGTAAATTGAAGCATGTGTACATGGATTAGTGCAAACATGTACAGTAAACTCACTGTACATACTCTTGAGAAAGACTGAAATGTGATTGTTCTCTCAAGTGTTATATGTCAATAGTACCTTCAAAATTTATGTAAATATCACAACCTGCGTTGGCGATTGGCGCGGGATTGCGGGAATCGCGCACACTGATTATTTATTCCCACACAAAAAACTTGTTGAGGGAAAATTCCCACACAGATTTTGGTGTGGACACATCTGAAAAATTTATTGTACTCTCTGCCTGGCATTCAGAATAATTTCAGCTCACAAACTGCACACACTTAACCACTGCAGCAATGCACTGACCAAACCATGTGGATGTACAAAAATCCCACAAATTCTTGTTGCATGCATTCACTGGTTCGCTAAACTGTAGTTACATTGTGCTCTGAGAGTTTGATACCATTATGGTACAACATAAACTGTCCGTACAGTTTGGTTGTGTCTACTTTGAAGGAAACACACTAGGCTAGGTTTGACATATATTATGTATACGTACAACACGTTAGGATGGCATGTGAGCTAGTGCTAGCAGCTCTAAAGAAAAAAGTATCGTTGCTCAAAGTTAGCTAAGTAAATTAGTTTTTGAAAATGTTGCTAAAGGCTTAGAGTATTTTACCCATGCCTCAAACATTTTGTGAAATGAATGTTAACCAGATAAGTTTGGGTCCCTGTCTAAAACTTTGGGGCTTGCTACTAAGACTGCAGCCTTACACCTACCTGTATAGTGTGTAAAACAGCAGCATTAAAATTTGAAAAGACTTCAAGTGATCGTAGGCTTAACTTATAGGACAATCTCAGAATGTTAGACGAAATTGCTAAATTGGTGAACCTTCTCATCGACCATCAAAAAGAGTTGACTTGCTGAAAAGTGTGTTTAATTTTATAGCTGTAGCCTGTAACGATTTTATGGTGATTGTTTAGGGACACTCTACACTTAGGGACCTCACGTACAATATTTGAAATAGAAGTGCACTGGATGCCTTATTTCAGAATTATCTTCAGCTGCTTACGTATGCAATCAGTACAGAAGGCAAGAGCTTTTCCAGGCTAAAGAATCAGTGACTACAAGTGCCTATATAGCCAAGGGGGTCATTGGTTGTGATGGTATTGGGTTAACTTATAAATTGTCAATAGGCCACACTTTTGCCAACTAGGAAATATAGGAAGAGGTAAAGGTGGGGTAGGCTATAGCTATGTCACTTTTGGTTTGTAAATTTGTACCCCTGGTATGTTTCAATTTTTTCTAGGATTTGACATGGCTAGAATCCCTCCCGATTCACAGATCCCCCAAAAATTTTAGAACAAGGGAGGAATTCCCCCCTTGAATTTTTGAGCTGGTGCCAACCCTGATTACAACCATTAAATACATTTCCCAGTACAGGAGTTTTTGGGTACCTGCTTGCAGCTTTGCTTTGGAACGTTAACACAGTATTCTACAATGGGGACACACAAAAGACCGGCCACTTTTTTGAAAATGGAGATGTGAAACAAGGGGTACTAGAAAAAAAAAAAAAATTGTTTGTCCTTGACCACCCACCGTAATTTCTCGTCCGCTTGTATCATTTTTTTACTTTCATTTTTTTTTTTTTCTTTTTTTGCGTTTTGTGCTGTACACAAACCTATGTAATTTCCTATTACACTTTACACTGAAAAACTTTGCACTGAATGGCCCATATATTTTGAATATCGATCGGAAGTAGAACATATACCTGTATGCTCTAGAGACTCAATGCACATGGCTATACTGCTGTTCTCTGTGCATGCAGTGATACCATCATCCTATGAAAATAGAAAAAAAAAATGTTTCCTTCAATCGACATTGCCACTCCCAGATGTGTTACATTGGGAATGATGTGCTCACTGCCTATGTGAGGGACTGAAATGTGAAAATCTTTCATTTATATAGGTGTGCTATCGGAGAGGCTTGCAGCATGTGATGGGGGAGGGGGATGTCGGACAAAATTACTATGTTCTTTCTTCATTTCATAATGTTTAATGGAAGCTGAATGTTTTATATGGCAGGTCTGATTTATCGGATCAGAGTGGGCACTGCCGAGTCTGTATCTCACCTGCGAACTACAGTAACATGCTCTGGTCTGAATATAATGCGCATGATACAGTAGCTCAAGTCAGCACAGTGTCATACACACAAGGCAGTGGGTTCAAGCAAAAACAAAGAGAAAAAAAAAAACGCCAGCCTGACAGCCCTTTTGGACAGGTCTGGAAGACAAAAAAAACATTTTTTTTTTGCATAAGAATGAATCCAAAGCATTATTGATGATATTAAGTCATAGATGTGATAGTCCAATTGCATCTGTCCAGATGCTGTAAAACGTAAGTTAAGAAAGTATGAAATAGATAAAAGGCACTGAAAATTTAAGTTGCAAAAAACTATGTGAAAACTGTACTTGCAAGTTAAAAGAATGTTCTCCTATACGACATGTAACAATTTTAATGCAATGCACCCTGGCTCCTTGCATTTTACATACAGTAGTTACTGTACTGTCAAGGGTGTGGCCAGGATGTGGAGCAGGCAACTACGTAGGGCACTCTCCTCTCTTTAAGGGAGCTTGTGCGCCTTCCCCTCTTTGACAGAATGTGGCCTAATTGTTCAAACTAACAGAACCCACTGCAGGTCTTATCCCTGCAAAATATTTACTCCTGCCTCCCACTCTTACCCCCTAAATGGCAGTGTCTAATTCCATGCTGTTGAGTACTCTACCAAGACTGATATTACACACAGGTAGGAAGGAAACGTGAGACACAACTTTCCCAGGGTGCAACTTAAGAGGAATAGCTATTGCTGTAACTTCATACCTGAAATGCTATCCTTGATGAGTAACAATAGCTTTCTCTTCCTTCACTCAGTCACAAATATTATACAAGGAAATATATAGAGTGATGGCCTGCACCTGTGATACAAATGTATGATGGCAGCCACACAGTGCAGTAAGTTGTACTTGGCAGAAACAAAAAAAAATACTTCTTTTAAAAGTCAGATAGGGACATACAGTACAACACAGTGCCAATTTGAGACCAACTGAACACCTACTGTACAAATTTCCTTTCCCCACTACTGTGCATACCTTGTAATCTTCTGCAAAATGATGTTACAGTATATGTATTCCTTTGAAATGTTTCCCAAAGACGGTGTGGCTCAAGTGTCAAGTCTTTTTTTTTAGCTCATTTAACAGTGTATTGAAGTTGCACATTATGTAAAACTACGACTTTCTGAAGTTCTTACTCATTTCTTACTTTCCAAGGTCTAACTATACATAGCTGTTTTATAGCACCTGCATCTACAGTATATCCCTGGATCTTCCACATTAAAGCTAGAGCATGACAGCAAATGGGGAACAGATTAGCCTTACAGTATCTCAGACTTCTATAAAACTTGCTGGTGAATAGAAATAATTCAAGTGATTGAAGGAACCACAAAAGCTTTCAGTTCATCATGGGAGCAGTCACAACGATGGGCACAAAATATGCAGGTAGGTCTACAGTATGTATGGAGGAATGGGCTTACAGATCTGCTCTTTAGGGGAGTGTTTGGGGTGTCTGAATAGTCAAGATGATTATTCTCTTCATCTATTGGGCCATACAGTATACAGGCTAGTCTGGTAATAGAGGTAAGATGCTATTACCCCTTTGTGAGAGAATCAAGTTCTCAGGAGGCAGCCGGGTGTTTTGCAAGCAGCCATGCACCAATTTGTTTTGAAAGTTGGGATCAACTCTGCTTGAGGTCAATGGGACTTGTAATGTCACTTCAGCTTCCCCCCCCCCACTTGGAACATATCATCCTCAAAAATCTGTTGCCTAGCTGAAAAAGTTAACTGTGTACCAGAATGATCTGCCCTTAAAGGGAAAATACAGTCACCCCAATTTGGATTAGTGTAGTCAGGCCACAAAATTCGTTTTCCTAGTCCAAGGCCAAACATAGCCTTCGTAATCAATAATTTTTAGTTCAATTGTAGGCCAAAACTCTCTCATTCAAGGCCAAAAAGTACAGTAATACACCTGAAATAAGAATACTGAGCCAAACACAGTTTGCTACGATGTAAAATTGCTTAGACAAGGCAACTCAGTGCACTTATATTTTATAATGTACAGATCCAATGCAGAGAGGCCTAAGCATAAGCCTATTAGCACAGTACAGTTTAAAGTTGTTCTACCATATACTGTAGTGGAGGCAGGTACGTAAGAACAAATGTACGTAAATTCAAGTAGAGGCGTAGCACAAGTATAGTAGAAAACTGCGGCAAGAGCTACATTGGCAGATATCATTTGTGTGGGAATCTGTTTTAATGGTGAGCTTTCGAAGCAGTGATTATTGCTAATGATCTGCTTAGCTAAACACTGTATTTGCCCTTAGACTGTGTAGGTTGTTTGTGCAACAAAGCCTAATTGAGCGAAAAAATACACAAGCCACATATGGTAGCCGCAGATTTGTAGACATGTTTACATAGCAGAAATAGTCTGTACATAGGGGATGTAAACGATCGGTTCATATAGCGTGCGAATCGAATATTAACAGAACGATTTTGAAAGTGAAAAAATATTGGTTCCTGTATACTGCATCGTAAATGATTGTGTAAAAAGAATGATGAAGGATGTGAGCTCGGTATTAAGTAGAATACTGAGTGTCTTAACTGATACATCGCCAGCCACAAGTGGCTTTTGATAAGTTTATGGAAAATGGCTGTCAGAGGCCAAAAAAAATTACGGCAGCCATGGCCGCGATGGCCGTCGTGAGAATTTTGTGGCCTGGTAGTAGTTTACCCCATTTCTTGAATGGCATCATGTGACAACTTTTTTCCTCAACAAACTCCTTGATTTACCTTGAATATATACAATATTTTTAAGTCCTGAAATATCATGAAAGATACTTGGGGGAGAAATCCCACAAAATTTGTCAGATATCACTAATGTTTCAAAAGAAGTTTGGTGTGACTATACAAGTCTCTGGTAAGTATTAAATTTCACCAGGGAGTTGCTATTTGTCAAATAACACTCCCTAATTTTACACAGAGTGAGAACCATTTAGGAGTTGGTTACCAATTCTGAAAACAAAAACTGACAGGACTTGAAAAAGTGGTTGTTTCCAGCAAAGACAGTCAAAATTTCCACAATTCCTTATAGGCTGTAATATCACATACAAAGTTGAAAGGTACAGTAAGTTTCTCTCTGACTGCTAAAGTTCCCCTCCAAATACAGTACCCACCTTCCAGCTTCTCAAGTTTTTCAACCTGTGCCAAGATGATACAGCATTTTATCACACTAGTCTACTGCACAGCTCTCCAAATGGGTATGACTAGCTGTGCACAGTAGCTAGGTAATAACTGTATGTAGATACATGACTGGGAACATTTTGTCACAGAAAAGCTTACAGTGAATTTATTGTACATTGAAATGGCTGCTTCAGTTTAGACTTACACACTCTTGAAAACATGAAATGGGTGGGAATCTGTTCAAGAGTAAAATTCTGAGTCTTATACAGTATAATCTTGCATCCTGTACATTTTGGAAAGAATGTTTTTTAACTGAGAAATATTGCACCCAGACAAGGTGTCTGTTTTAAGCTGACAATGTTCATGCACTTTAATAAGGGAACCTTATGATTCAAAAAGAGATACCAGTCTAAATTTGGACAAGTACAATATACCCACAATAATATCTAGTGCTCTTGACACATACGATAAAGTTACCAACATTTATACATGAAGTTAAAAACCAGATAGTATTAAAGTCTATAGTACAGGACTACGTACTGTTAAAAGAAGGTTTTATTGTTAAAGAAAGAAGTGCACTACTATCCTGTCAAGGTTACTGCAAATATGTAACCTTTAAATATTGATAACGGATGTAAAGTACTGTACTGTACCCAGACAGGCACATGATTCACAATGTTCAGTATAAACATAAATCTGATTAACTGATCCTAACCATGTTTATCTACGTCAATAATGATTTAGTGTTTGCATCATGCATGCACACATAAATGGCAAATTCTATTAACCCAACCGTTTAAATTTAGTTTATAGTTAGATCAGATTTAAAGACACATCAACACGAATGTGTTATATAGTGTCAAATGGATAAAAAAGGTAAAGTTTGATTACGGTTTTAAAAACGGTTCAAGGTCAAGTTCGGTTTCAAATACAGTTCAAATATGGTGCAAGTCCTTCCCTTTAGTCGCCTCTTACGACAGGCTGGAAACACCGTGGGCATATTCTACAACCCCAGCCAACAGGGGGCTGTTTAAATTAAAGTGTATATATATATATATATATACAATAAATGCAAAGAACATACTATACTTTATAATTTTAGTTCAGAAGATATACTGAGGACCTAGTGTAGTCTTAAAATGGAAGGGAGAGAAGGAATATTACCCTGCCAACATTTTGAAAAACTACAGTAAGAGTTTTAAAGGGTACTATAGTCTGTTTTTAGAAGTTATTTCAAATCATATACTGTAGTCAAACAAGAAAGTCGATTTTGACAAGTTATGACATTTGAAAAACACTGAAAATGTATTTATACAGGTTTGATATCTGTATCTGCTGTCTAATCAAATTTCCAAATGATCTTTTTATAGGCCTATAGCAGTCAAACAGATTCTCACTTCTTTACTAACAAATACTGTACTCCTCACAAACTCAGTTGGTAACAAATGAATACTGCAGACCTATGGATTCTTCAAACAGGAAAACATTTTTGTATACAATTAACAGTCCACTTTATAATTTATGTTTCTTAAAACTGGGTATTTGAGGGTAACCATGAAGGAAAAAAAGAGGAGAAATTCAAAACTAATTAAGTAAATGCGTGCACGGTGTGTACCATACTTAAATTTATATCTACTATGTCATAGCATCCTAATGTACCTGTACATGGTCCACACAGCTTTTGCAATGGGAACCCCTAAATATGGGCATGAGCCCATGGGGTGCACTACATTTCTGTAAGCCACAATGTAGGGATCATTGGATCATTGCCATATTATACACAAGTGTTGTATGGGTTTTCAATTAATAAATGTTAAGGTTGAACCTGCCGTTTAAATTTAAACATGACATCCTGTGCAAGACAGTTGTATCTATCTCAATTAGACAAGGCACATACAGTATGCCTGAAAAATATGGTATGCTAGGCAGGTATGGCCTTTTGTGATATCCAAATGTCAAACATTTGTGAGGATTAATGTTGTGGGTATTAAAAGTTCCATACTGCATGCACTGTGTGATAAACACAATGCAGTACCATTACTGCACACATGATTCAGTCGTTTCAGTCAGGTTCTCGACCAACTGTCACCAGAGAAAATTTTGAAGAAAATTTAATTGCACCCTACATAATCACTGAGAAGCAATCAAGTGTAATATGTAATGGAAAGCACAGATGCTTGATTATATCATGTTGGTATAGTACTACAAAACATACTGTAAACATCAAAACACATAAAACATCACTGTGCTGTGCTCCTTTGGCTTTGTATATAAACAGGAGCTGTAGGACATAACTAAGTTGCCACCATCGAACCCCATAAATTTGCATCAAAACTGATCTTTTGCAAAACAGGTTTGAATTAAGTACTTGATTTTTTTTTTAATTACATGTATTTGTGAGCATATTTGTGAGCATTGACAACAACATAAAAATATTGACACCTGTTAATATTTACTGTGGCTAGGTACAAACTGCAAAGTTAGACTTGGGCCACTAACCTGACTCTACTTCAGAATTGCGACTCCTGGCCAAGAGTCTGCTAGCAACTCCATTTTCCCTTAAAATTGTTACTCCTACAGATGTTTTAACATTTTGGAGTTCCCTATGTGATATTTTGAAAAATTCTAATACAAAACTGGTCTTTTTCTTTATTCAATCACAAGTTTTAATGCCAGTATGATTCTCTGACATTGGTAGTTCTGCATGTCAAACAATTGAGAGACCCAGAATATACACCCCAGTGTATTTTATACTCGAGTATTAGCAGGTGTCCCCAAATTCCTCAGTAATCGGGGGGTTCGAATCCTGGCCAGGTCATACCAAAGACTTTAAAAACAGAACCTAATGCCATTGTGCTTGGTGCTCAACATAAGCAATGGAGTAGGGAAAACAAGCCAGTGAGCCACGACAGGAAAAAAGGCCGTGGCCGGCCCAACTACCAAACTGGTTACAAACTGAGCTGTAAAACCCCATCTAACTAACTCAGTAATAAAGGGAAGACTGCAGTATGTCCACTTGCAACTTCCCAATCATCCTCCTTCTGCATCTACAGTATAGATGGGACAAATGTGTTGTATGACATGCAAAGAATGTTATAGAACCACACTACCCCTCCCCCAGCAAAGTTTGTTTAAACCATCCCACTCTTATAGCATGACATGCAAAGAATGTTATAGAACCACACTACCCCTCCCCCAGCAAAGTTTTTTTAAACCATCCCACTCTTATAGCATGACATGCAAAGAATGTTTCTGAACCACTGCCGCCCTCTCTCCCTGTACCACCACCCGCTCTCCCCGTACCAAAAGGTGGTCATTTAACCATTGAGCCTACTGTAGTTGCCTTTTAAACTTGGCCAGAATTTCCCTCTACAATATTTATATATCCCAGAATGGATCGAGTGTCTGAGCTGGTTCTACATTTATGTTACAAATGGGGGTATAATGTTAGTATCAATTTGTCTCTGCATGATGTGAGTTTCTAATTCTAGAGTGCAAAAATAGAAGAAAGAGAGAACAAAAGTGCTTTTCACTGACAATGAATTAGCAAAGAAGAAAACAAACCATACTTTAACATAGTCAATTGATAAAATTTTATAATTAAACTTTTCTAATAATTAAATTTATGAAATCAAGCAAAGAATTTTTCACTAAAATGCAGCACTTACTTAATAAACAGGTCTATGTTTGTTCGAACACCAAAATTCACAATGCCGAAGCTGAAGTGAAGGATGGGGAGGGGGGAGGATGACACCCCTAGTCTCTCATTTCCAGAAGCCCCCCCCACTGGAAAATAAAAATGTCTCCTTATTTGAAGCAAAGCCACCCCCCCCTCCCCCCGGAACCCCCACACAAAAATTGTTCTGGCATACACCACTGCATATTCACACCTAAATACTGTAACAACCTATAGTCCTGTTCTGTATGTAAATTAATTCACAAAATGTGCATGCATACTCCTATCTTTTTTAGCTATAGAACATTTTACAAGGTACAGGACCACAAACTTAATTTGTATCATACTGTATGCCATGCAGGCACAGTTGAGACAGCAGGCCCATGTACTTGTATATCCTGTAGAGTACAGTTCTACAAAAATTGATACCATTTTTTGAAACAGCAGTTAATTTTAATTAAATACACCTACATAAAAAATTGTGCTTCACATCCAAATCTAGGGTGTGAATATTTGAAATGACCTCTGCTTAAACAAAAGACTTTCATTTCATCAGAGCTGGGAGGTAAACAGCACATAATTACTGTCCACTGCAAAATACTACAGTGTACATGTACTGTACTTGCACACAATGCTGCTTCTGGGTCCTTCAACGTGTCCTTGAACTACAGTACAGTATGCAGTACAGTACATACAGTACCATGCCAGTAATTTACTGTACTGTATGCTTAACCTACTGTACATACTGTATAAGGCTATAGGCCTATACTGACTGATGCCATTATATGGATGAGAAATCGCAATCAAACTCAACATACTGTATGAGAATAACAAATTTTGCCTCTTTCAATCTGTTAAATGAACCATGGGTATCCATACATGTAGTTTCAGTTAATAGGGAGCTTTGTTGAACAAAAGAGATACTGTACTGTATGTAGCCTTAGTGCCATGCTTCAAATGTAAAGTACAATAATATTTGGCTGTTTTCATCAAATGTGATGTACAATTTTGAGGGCTTAAACTATTAGGTGTTTGGCTGCTTTTTCTTATATTTTAGTCTATACTGTTTAAGCTGTAATTTACTTTGCAGAAAAAGAAGATGAAATGTAGCCTGTGCTAATACAAAATATTGTCAATTGAAAGTAAATTGTGGGACAAATGAATTTCAATTAGTAGTATGCAAACTGGATGGTAACTTAAGGAACTGCTACAGGGTAAGTATAGATTGTACTGCAAATTTAGGAGACTTCAGTCTTCAAGTAATTTCAAAATTTTTATTAAAGAAGTTGGAATCTCTCAGGGGGTTGGCCTATGTAGCTGTGTCTTCACCTAAAACTGATTGCAGCATGCAATATGACTAGATTTTTTGGCAAATTTGCGAATTTTGGGAGATTGAATGCACATTGCCATGCCATAAAAGTCACAGGAATATGAGGGAGGGAGATTGGGAGGGGATAAACCCCCTTCCCCCATTCAGGCAGAAAATTTGTTATTTTCAAGTGAACTGTATGATACTTTCAGTTACTGTATAATCAAGTAATCATGCATTAAACTTGACAATAAAGATGCTACAGTATATAGCAGGCTCTTCAAGTGGAAGTATAGTCTTCTACAGAATGCCTGAAGTATCCAGAACTACAGTACATCAAGTGGTTATTGCGGTGATTTCATTCCCTTACCATATTTACAATCCTTGAAACTGGATGGTTCACTGCCAAATTCAAGGAAAAGGGATCAGAAAAGTATGAAACATTATACAGACATAGTCTTATCAGAATGCAAGAAATCTACAAATGCATCTGTACGATATCTTTTAGAATGGAAGTTACAGCCAGCTTAACTCCAGAAAACCTACAGTACTGTAACATTTTCTCAGCCAGATTTTCTCAAACTTGGCAATGAAAGATGTCATATGGAAATATCAGGTCTGCAGCAATTTCACTTTTACCACAGGCAACTGAAGCTGACATGACTTATGGGCAATGAGACAAGACAGTTTGTCATATGTCAAGGACTTTTATTAAGTGACAATTTAGTTGCATCACTGTCACCTGAACTAACAACAAATTCTGTTGCCACCACATGTCATCACAAAAGGAAAAAACTACCAATACATGAATCTTTGGAGATAAACTGATGGACTACACGTATGCAGGGTTGAAGACATGTTTTTGAGGTATATAAAGTATTTACTGTACTGTAGATGTCACATTTTGGAGAACTACTGTACAAAACATTGACAGCATGTCCTACATTTCCAAGCTCATCATTCATTTCTAGGTAGTACTGAAAGACTTGCAGATTTGAATACATGTAAATTAAGTCTACCTTGGAAAAGTCATACTCATACAAATGTCAGCCCTATCAGAATAATGCAGGGATGTACTAGGACTATAGACATACAGTACAGTAGGCTTGGTACTGTAGATAACCTGACTCCAGTTTAGGCAGGTACAGTAACAGTATATTGTACCTGACTCCAGAGCTTACAGTCATGCACTCCCATATTACGAGATTGATTCCTCAGGAATTTTCAATAGTACTGTGCTATACTGTAATAAACAGAGCATGCAAATGGTATTCTTGTGCTATAGTAAATTTGCATAAATGAAGCAAATTGCAATGAAATGTAGGCCTATTCACAAAACAAGCATCCACTTAACTCCACAACTTTGTATTTCTTTAAGTGAATGCAGATACAGGTAGTTTGGTTACTTTTCTACAATATATCAAACATCTGGCACCTTATGATCAAATATCCTATAATGTTGGCCTCTGGCATATTAGTACACTCATGGGTTGGCTAGTATTGGACACTCATTACAGCTTCTGTTGTCCATGAATACTGACACACGCAGTAGGTGTACATAGCAGTCAGAAAGGAGAATGTGAGGGAGGGAGAAGACTCAGGTACAGCCCAATTACTTATCTGAGGTGAAAACACTGTTTTAGGGCATACTGTAACTTATGGGCAAATCTCCCAGTAACTCCCAATATGAAATTCCCCGTATGTATGTCAGCAATTGTGCTGTGCATGTACAGTATACAAGTCACTTGCAGCAATAAGCCTAAAGGAAATGTGTAGCCAGACTGGGTGAAGTATAGTATGCAAAAAAAGAAAAAAAAAAAAAAAAACTGGGAGATATAGTTTATAACACTAAAGTCTACTTGAATCAAGTACTGTATGTTTCCTGCATGGCCAGGAGTTGAGTAGCTGTATACTTAGTGACTCCACTTCCATGGCACAACGAGACACACAGCAAGACTTGAAGATTTGCGTTTTTTTTACAAGCTACAGAGCTAAAGGCTGTCTGGACAATCACTATTTGTACTGTATCCCCCAGTAGCTTGACAAACTAAAAAATTAATTCTTAGATAAAAAACACAACAAATGTCAAACTTTTCTTGTAACCCCAATTTTTAAAGATTTCACCAAAACACAAAAGACTATGCAAACTTAAATTTCTTCAATATGAACAAGAATTTCTGTGGAGTTCTGCATGCTTTCGTCACTTTCCTTTTTGAAAACCTGCCACCATTGTCAGGGCTCTGGGATCCTGTCCCCCTGCCATCACTTAGTCCCTCTGTTGGGCAATACTGGTGCCATTCCCTGAGCTCCATCAGTAATACATATTTCACCATTGTAGGACTAGGAGTCGCAACTCCATTCATAGTTGCCACCAACAGAGACTGAGCCTCAGGCACCAGGACTCACAAAAATTTTAAGAACAAGGCTGCTACGAAATAGGGTATACACACATGTGCTTTCTAATCTACAAGTAAAGTACTTATTAATACAGGGCCAGTATGAACAGGTGAGACAGGTTTCCCATCAGTCCATTGAAAACAATTGATTTTTCTGAGTTTTCCTTGATGAATTTTCACTTTCCAAATTATTCCTTAGACTTCCAGTTGAATATTGTACAAGACCTTTACCTTGTGAAATTTGGACATGACACTTAATGTTTAACAAATGAGTGACTTAATTTCTCTATGGGACTATCCAATGTAATTCCCTACTTGTTTTCAATTGCTTGCGGGAATTTTTCTAAAATTTCCTGACTTTATCCTGATTGGAAACAATTTTCTCTCATTTTCCTGTAATGATGAATGACCCAAAGTGTGCATTGTAATCATTTTACACAATAACATGCATATCACTTTGTATTTTAAAGTCTTTTACAATCATTATCCACATTACTTTGTAGCATAAACATGATATTAACTTACAGTAAAGAAAGAAAAAAAAAAAAAGTGGAGTAAAGAAGAAAAAAAATGGTTGGTGAGAAAAACTCGAGTTCATTCTGACCCAGGCTACCTGTTTGACATGTAAAATTAACCAACATGCCATTTACTAAGTCAATGTCATGTCTACTATATCGTACATCAAGACACTGGTAGCACTGATAATTTACTGTACAGCTACAGTACAGTGCACCTTATCCTATGGTGTAATTTTGATCTGATCACTGTCTGCCTATATAAGCAATGACTCTAATCATCAGCCATACCAATTGCCATAAAACCCTACGCATAAACAGCAATATAAATTTACGATGACTAATCCTATTCTATGACAATACGCACAATTTTATCCCATGACATAAAGTGTCTGATTGTAATAATTAGCTCCATTCAGTTTTACTGTAACCACACATATCCCCTTAACCAAACTTGTCAAACTGACTTTAAAGTATCATATTGAATTTACACTGTAATCTATCATGCACCTAGATGGATGCTAGACTATTCACCAATCACAATCATACCTGTATGCTACCTAAAAATGTACACTTGGTACCAATACTTACATCACTTTTGATGATGTAACAAATCTCTTTGAACACACCAGGCAGACAAACCTCTGAGCTCCTCTTGTTAACATCCTCCCAACAGATTCAAATCAACACAACCACAGGATGCACAATTTCCAACTTGTCTGAGATTTCCTATGCCACGTACAAACAACAGTTACACAAGCTTTAGGAACACTTGAAAACAACCTTCCCAAAGGACGGTCTGCCTTACACTACGCGAACCAACACGCCTTTCAACCATACCACACTATCAAGCAATGCACTTTTCATGTAGCTTATCCAGTATGTGTTTATGTGCACAGTACCACCTGCAAGACTTCTTGTTGGTCTACAAATTTCCTGGGATCAATGAACGACATAATTCAACCAATGACAACGGAGGAAAAAGTTCAAGGCTTGCTATAAGAATGAAAAAAATTATATCCGCAGTGAAGGTTGACTTTTATAATACAAATCTTTCCATGAACAGTGCATTTACTGAACAGCTAGATCCAGGAGTTGGTAAAGATAGATTCACTGTACGTAAGTGCAAAAATATTCAACTTCTGTGATATATAGGGCATGTAATGGACAGTCTGGTTTGTAAAAGGCTTTTCAAATTCAGAAGTAGTGTCCTGCTGTGAACAAAAGAAAGAATGCTGGTAAACAATAAAGTGACCTCTCTCAAGGGCACTACCTTTTCAGAATAAAAAAAAAATAACAAAAGGAAGGAGAACAATTGAATGATAAGCTGTAGTGGAAGCAGGCATTCAGAAACATGGTTTTTGAGGTAGTGAAACCAAGCGAGAGCTAATGGGAGCTGAATTGCAAAGAGAAATAAACCATTTGCACTCAGATACAGTACCCTGGATGGCTAATAACAATGTGACCTCACTGGTAATAAGGCCAAGGACACTGAAATCCCAAGTCTCAAGGGAAGGATGAATTTCAAGGAAGGAATGTGTATAGTTTGTACAATGTGTGTAGGTGTAGGCCTAATGAGTTGTTACAGTACATACAAGAAAAAAAAATTGTGGAAGAAGTGCAAGTCTGTATGCCCTTGGATTCAATAAGGTCAAAGGAAATTACATAGCTTAAAGGGACTTCTTGAGTTGGTTCACAAAATTTATGGTTTTATTTCACATCTGTTGAAATTTACTCACATCTTGATGGTAAATGATTGAACTAAGAGATTCTGCGCATCTGACTCACAACTGAAATGGCAATGATAGGGTAATCAATGATTAAAATCATTTATTACAAATTTGTGACCAAACACTTTTTCATTTACCATTAGGTAGTAATCATGTGCAATCCCTGTCCACAAAAGTGACAATTTCTCACATTTTTAGTAACTATATGAAGTGATACAGGAGTAATGAGGCTAATTAAAAGCATTGCCATGCAATGATTTCCTTCAAACTTGTCACAAAAATAATTGGTTTCAACTCAATCAGCCCCTTTAATAATATGACAGGAAGTTTGGAAACCTTAGTGGGCCTGTCACATCCAGAGTTACAATTTTATGACTGGAATATGAACTTTTGTAACAGGGCAGTTCATCTTTTAATTACGCATACAGCATATGGGGTTTACTTGACGGGATTCAATGGTACAGTACACAGTAGTCTGTAGAAATTCATGAAAAGGATGATGATGCGAAAGGTCTTGTCTGTCAAGGCCTTAAATATGAGGACAAATTCAACATACAGGGATGGAAATAAGCGGTATCGCATCGCAATTTGCGATGCAAAGTGCACCTCTGTGCGATGCAATTCTCAGTATGTGAAGCATTTTTTGCAATGCATTTTCAGATGTGGCTGTGGCTTTGAGTTCCTCCTTAATCGCGATCACTATGTGGTAAACTGGAACTTTGACCTTTTTGGCGTTCATTGGGTAGAGTGAGTAGTTACGTAATCAAGCCTTTGTTCTGTGCTGTTCACATGTGTTGTAGATTGTGTAAGCAGATTTGTATGCAGCCGTCGTGTTTGGCAGACGTGCTTGTAGGCAGTCTCCGGTGATTCATCGTCGTAATCCGTTTTGTGAACTAAAAATTATTCTTTGACGTCTCAGATGGCAGGACAACCCCTTTGTGTATCCAGCAAAATGTTTTTGTAGCTGGTAATATCATTAACTGGACTTGTTAAAGTCATTTTACCATGAGACTCGATGCAGTCATCCCAACTGGTGCGAGATGTCATGGAGGCAGTGTTCCTGACCAGTGGACTCCTGAGTCTAGCCCGATGTGGCGACAGAGGAGTGCCGTAGCAGAAGCCTCAGTCCGAGGTAAGATTTTCGCATTTCGCGACCAATCCTAAGATGTCCACGCTCGCGTCGATTGATACGCGCTCACTGAAGAACCTAACGACCAGAGGATCGCGACCAGTTAATAGATTGTTGGTAATTGTTTAAGTAATTCAGAGTCCCTAGTTTGTAAAGTTTGTGAGGAAATTTCGTATTAAAGCCTTGGTAAGGCTAGGTCCCTGTTGTATGGTTGTGTAATGTTTTATGTATGTTAGGCTGTTGACTCGGGATAAAAAAGAATTCAGAAGAATGTTTTAAAGTGATTGAAGTCCTTATTAACAGAAAGTTTTATCATATGGTGATGTTGTATGAAGTACTTATAGGGTTGTGATGCATATATTTTGTTCTCATGAATAAGTGGTTGAGAGAACTGAGTCAATTTAGGGAGAGGGTTGAGAACAAAGGGGTCCATTGTTTAGAACCATGTGGTCCATGGAGGGTGCTATGTTGTTTTGGGTACTGTCAGCTGGTCAATGATGAGGCATTGCGATAATGAATAGAGGCTATTGTTTATTTTTTGCAGTGACATGTGACAGAGCCATGTGAGAGTACAGGAGTTATTCTTGGTGCTTTGTATCCAGATTGTGACGTTGGGTTTTAATTGAGCTCAGTGTTTTTGGGGAAAAGGGTCCTCCTGCAGCAAGGCAAGGTGTCAAGAGAGTGGTTAAGGAGGTGCAGAATCCATGCATTTAAGTTTAATAATGGTTTATGTCCGAGTGTAAATTACTGGGATTAAGCTGATCTTGAATACTATTTTGTATGCTGTTTGCATTGTATGTACTCTGTGGGTAATTGTGTTAGAGTTAATGAGTTGTATACGGTTATCACGGTACTTACAGTATGTTGTATCGCTGAGAAGAATTTAGTCACTTATGGGTTTAATCTGAGGAGGTTTATATATATGTAAATCTGCCATTGTGGGTTTCATATGAGTCATTGATAGTATTTTGATGCTCTGCTGGCATGAGGTGTAAAGTCCTTATATCTAGTTTATACAGTATGTGGTTAAAAATACTATAGTGATTGCATGTTATTGGGTGTATAAGGTGCAAATACCCTACATCAAGGACACCATTGGGGTATATCATAACTTTGTCATGATTTCCACAATTGTATGTTAAATTCAGATTACGATGGGATGCCTTGGAGGATTAGTATTTTACACTACATTTCGTACAGAGAGGTGCAGGCCTATGTGGTACAGGTTTAGCTGGAGCAGAGGTTTATAGTGTTGCAGTCTAATTTTTGAGTTATCCTTGGTGAGGTTGCCAAGTGGAGTTGTTCAGTGCATGGACATATAGTGTAAGACTGGGTTCACTACTTTTGTTTGAGAGTAAGCCATGGTTGGTAGGGATGGAAGGATGAATTCCTGGTCTTCATGTGGTCGAGGCATGTTTTTTCCCAGCGTCGGAGTCTCCCTATCCTGTACATTGTTGTTGTAAATGCCTAATGGTGATCATGATGCAGGGAATGCCTGTGGCAGTAAAAAAAAGTTAACAAATGGCAGGAAGAGGCAAATGGGGACCCTCCACAAAAGTGCTATACAATCTGAGGTAAATTGCTACGCAATTCTGAAAATGCGTAGCAGTATTGCTACGCAAGATGAAATTCTTATTTCAATCCCTGACATGGTACTGTTACAGTGGTTCCTGCCCAACAGTCTGCTCATATGAGACATGGTTCCGGCCCAGCTGCAGAGGTTGCTCTGACCCTTAGCCCCCAACCTAGTAGCTCATGTGCCTGTGGCTTAAGGGATTGGGGGTTAAACAGCTGTACGTCATTTTAGAGATATTATAACGCTGCAAAAGAGTAATATTGAATATTCAATCAGCATTTTTTTTTCTACTTACACATAGGGGCGGAAAAGAGGAATTACTGTAAGGTTATAAATACGAAACACTTTTTTTCATGAAGAGATTGGCCTCCAAGAATTTGTTTGCCCCTACTCATGCTGTATCCTCTCAATCTCAAGCTCCTCAGGATGCCACGTACTGCCCCATGCCCATCGCCTCATGCAGGCACCACAACCTGCTATGCTGTATACTTAATAAACTCTATACTTCAGGCCTATGCTACAATGCTATGCAGCTATGCCTGCTTCATGTGTGCATACAAAATTCAGCATGTTATACATGCATGCCTCTAGATACCATGACTGACTTACAGTACCACATACTGTACTGTAAGTAGTACAGAATCTGTGCATAAAAGGCAGTCATCCTAAAATAAATAATTACTATGAAACATAAACTTCAATCTTATAAAATGCCCTCCACATTTCCCTCACAAGCACCTGTACCATTTTCATTTCACAGTACAATTATTGTACAGTACAATACTTCACAGCTCAAGTATTGCCTGACACATAGGCTGCAGGTAATCTTAATTTATCAAGCATAAACATTTACAAGTTATAAATGGAAAAACTTGTTGAGTTTTCCCTGAAGGAAGCATTCAAATATTAGGTGGGAAAGAAAATGAATGTACGAAACACACCATGCAGAGCCG
Source organism: Holothuria glaberrima (assembly GCA_009936505.3). Classification (NCBI taxonomy): domain Eukaryota; kingdom Metazoa; phylum Echinodermata; class Holothuroidea; order Aspidochirotida; family Holothuriidae; genus Holothuria; species Holothuria glaberrima. The sequence goes on from WURT03577528.1 coordinate 19,457, forward strand.
ATAAAGCCATAACATACTGCACAATGCATTCTGGGAATTCTTTGGTTAAAGGCAGTGAAAACTTGGAACCAGGCATGACAACCCCACGATGTACATACTGTACAGGTCTGAAGGAGGAGCAGTGGGTCATTTCAATCCTACTGTACTATCCTGTCTCGGGAATAGACCTTCAGGGAGCAGAACCATTTTCAGAGTTAATGGTTGTCACCCTTCAGCATTAGATAGTACTGTATATAAGGACTTTTAAAAACACAAGACAGTGAAAACTTGAGTCATGATGAAAATTTGATGCAAGTTTTCTTAATCAAATACAATATTGTTCTAAAATTAAAACTATGCTACTGTAAGGTAGTCTCCATACTGTCTCTGGACAGCTTATATGAAGTAATAACTTGAAGGCATTTTCCAGTGACATTTCACTAGGGTCTCACGTACATGAAAGAGAAATATTTTCCAGTTTGTGCCCTCCAAACCCTGTAGCAATACTCTTTTCCTAACTCGCTCATAGTAAAGACTGCTTATTTTTGTCAAAAAATATCTCCAGTTCTCATCAAGGTCACATATTGTTATAAATGTAAAGTGGGCGCATTGCCTCTGATTCCCTTGCTTTTCTTCATTATTGAATGTCATGTTTGTCCTTGAAATCTGATACTTTTGGAATGTTTGAATATGTTTCCATGTAGAGATTTAGCACAAATCTACACCATATGTAGGGCATAACAAACAAAGCTGCTAAATATTCCCTACAGTTGCATTAATATCATAAAGAAATTCATTTCTATGTCAAATAATGTGCCGTGATGACATCACAGATTTCCCAATACCCTTCATCTTGAGAAAAAATTGCATTTCTTTGAAAATTTGTATCTTCCAAAAGCTGTAAGCTATTGAGATGCGGTTTTCACCTCCAAAAAGAGAAGAATGTTCTGCATTTTTTGAACTTACTGAATTATGTCTCTGGAAAATCCCTTATAAGGCCCTGACAGTAGTTTTCAACCCTTTTTCAAATATTAAATTCTCCACAGACACATTACCACAGCATCGATCTACAACAGCATCTATTTACAGTAGATACTGTATCAGACTGATGATGTACACTGTACGGACCCTCTCTTCCAACAGGGGAAAACCAACCGCCTCTTTTAAAAGAAAATAACTCAGCTTCCCCATTTAATGCAGTGCAACCAGAAAAAATTTTAAAATAGAAGTATTATCCTGTCAGGGTAATATTAAACTTCCATGATAAGGGGTGGAGTTGGCTTGGTGGTTGAGTGTACTGCCTTGCACACTAGAGGTCCCCGGATCAAATCCCGGTGGAACC
>WURT03577639.1:0-20776 GCA_009936505.3 Holothuria glaberrima
ATGCAATTTAGTGTATTATTTTGGACAAATTTAAAAGTAAACTACTGCAAATTTTTGACATTTCTTTATAATCCTTTTGAATTTTTGGATGTTTGAGGGTCTATAGATGCAATCTGGTGCATCATTTTGGAAAAAAATAAAGGTAAATTACGGTACTGCAAGAGTGATTTTTCTTAACCCTTTGAAAACTTTTTTGATATTTATGGGTCCTAAGATGCAATTTGGTGGATTATGTTGGACAAATTTTATGGTTAAATACTGAACACTTTTGACATTACTTAGCACTTGGGAACAATTTTAGAAATTTGAGGGTTCTTAGATGCAATTTGGGGCATCCTTTTGGAAAACTTTTAAGGTAAATTACTGCAATTTTTTGACATTTCTTGGTCCTTTAGAAAGTTTTTTGATATTTTAGGGCCTTTGTATGCAATTTGGTGCATTATTTTGGACAAATTTAAAGGTAAACTACTGCACATATTTGACATTCCTTAGTCCTTTGGAAAAAATTTTGATATTTAGGGTCGGTAGATGCAATCTGGTGCATCATTTTGGACAAATTCTAAGGTAAATTACTGCAAATTTTTGACATTTCTTACAGAAGAGACAAATAACAGGTTTTCGTGCTTGGAAAGTGGGGGGGGGGCTAAAGCACACTTCCGCTCCCTGAAAATTTCGCCTCCCTCCAGCCCCCCCCCCCCGCTTCCTACGTCAGTGCACTGCTTGCGGAGAAGTCAAAGAGGGCAGATTCTGGAATGTGGCTGCCAGTCTCATTTCACAATTTTGAGATACAAACTTTGGCATGCTCGCTGGCACTAGTGGTGACAGCGCTTGGTAATTTTCCAAAGTTCTTGGGAATTCCGTGATTCGCCCTTAACCTAATTTGGACGCATCTTGGAAATTTTTCCTATGAGTGTTGACCGATTTTCTTGAGAAATTTGGCTCCTCGCTTGTGAAGTAAATTTTTTTTCGTATTTTGCACAGTCACCTGACTCTCATAAAAAAAACTTTCGAGCAGAATATGTCTCAGGCAATTTTTCTCCTATAAAACCTTACCACATTAATAAAGTCCTTACAAATTAGCCTAGCTTTACTCTGCACCGTGGCTAATGTCATGGCACCGCAACTAGACTAGACATGTGTCTTGTTCAGCAATAGGATCCGTCTTCGTGGTTAGAAAAGAATGAACGTTTCTGTTGACGAAATCAATTAATTCTCTCTGTTTAAAGACGCTAGTATAGTATACTCTCAGCCGGTTATCCTGTGTGATTTAAACACCTAATGAATAGCCCATTCATAAATTGACTGCATTAACAAATGTACTTAGGCTACAAGCCTCCAGACTGTCTGATATTTCCCTCTCACGAAATTTCAAAAAGTTTAAAATGAATTGCAGTTATCGATAATGCCAGGGGATAATATACGTATGGCTTTAATCTTTCATCCATCATCATGGGTGAATCAAACCAACTTTTTAATAAACTCCATTCCCAGAACAATATCCTCTCGAGAAATTATCCACCTGAAGTAGCATTGTCGCCTTGTGAAAAGAAATTGATCACCCGATGATAACATTCTTCGTAAGGACAAGACCGGTCACGTGATATCGAACATTACAGGTGGCACATCGCGCTACGTAAAAAGTGGCAAGAGCACTGAAAGCTTTGTTTGTCTTCATTTTATATTCACGTCTACCGACATAAAACCAGCAGATCGTGAATTCCCCGATTCCGGCGTTATAGGTTAAAGAGGATATTCCTGTTCATATATGACTTAGAATTTTAGAAATTGATAGTCCTGTCCAACTATTTTTGTGTATTTTTGTGTATTTTTTTTTTCTTTTTTCGTCCAATGTGTGAAAATTACCGTCTCGAAAACAATGTTCCCTTGTAATATATAGGTTTTACGCTTAGATGAATGGAGGCTCATGCCAAAAAAATTGTGTTACAATTTTCTTTTCAACACTTTATAATTGTCACTGTGCCCGCCCCGACCACCCGGCCACCACCTTTCCAAAAGTGTGGTGTTGACTACCCAAAAGCCAATTTTCTTTACTGCGTTTTAAGGTTACAAAGATGAACTTGATAAAATGCACTAGTATTTAACCCCACTGGCGTGACTTGCTTGAAGGCTATAGGTGTAAATTACTTGAACCATGAAGGCGAGGTGTGCAAACACACCATCTTTTAAGAGTAGCTTATGTCGATAGCCTAATTAAGTCTTTTAGTTGTGAAGGCTGTCATAAGATTAAACAAACCAGAAAATTTTAAAACGGAAACTTCATAATAAATTTTAGGCAATATTACTCCTTTAAGAAACTTAACAAATTGTTTGTACAAAATCGCCATGAGAATGTGACACAGAGATACGCCCAAGGTTATATTTGTGCGTGTGTTTTATCTATAGAGACAATTGCCAAAACACAGGAATTCTCCAGGGATTGTAGGTCTCCTTGAAGTGGTTTTCCTGCAAAACAAAATATAAGATGGACACCACGATTTTTCTCAAAATGTCACGTTACACCTTGCTACGAATCGATATTTTCGGTTCATAAATTTGTCACCTTTAAACTTAAAGAATATTGTGGGTGGTTTTCGTCCTCTGGTAAAGACGCAGAATTACGGATGAGTTAGTAAGGAAAGATTTGCTTCATGTTCAGGGGCAGCTCTAAGAAATTTTGTTTGGGGGGGGGGCAAAATCAAGTCATTATGCAGGGAGGTTCGAACGCCCCCCCCCTTTCCCTGCAATATCAATGATCCGCTCCGGATAGTACAGCAGGATTGTGATTACTATTATGTATTACAGAGATGCCCTATATAGTAATCAAAAGCTCTTCAAAAAGCCTCGGGGCAGTCGTGAGCTATCTTTAAAAATAATTACAACCATATCAAGCTATCAGCCAACCGCTACTTCATAAGGGCGGGGCAAAAGACAGGAAAAACAGGCAAAGCGGCTTGATCCATTTGTGTAAACAGAGCTCCACCTTTAAATGTTTTGTTGTTTCTTTCATTGTGTCACAATATGTTTCAGCTTTGCCAAGAAGCTATAAACATATTGGTTTTCTGGATTGTTTTATTTAAGTAACGAAAATTTCGAGCATGTTGACACTTGAAAACGAAGAAATAATAGCACTTTTTTTGGATTTCAGAATCGTTCCGAGACATAATTTTTCAAAAGGGGAATTCCCTTAACTCAGAACGACAGGTCATCCCCTACTCAAATTGGCCACTAGTCAGACGTCTCAGTAGAGCTTTGACTGACCGTTTGGCGCTTTCATTTTAAATCGGCTGAAATAGTATACTTTAAAACAGACTAGAGGTGGTGAACGTTTTGCTTTTAACGGGCCATTTGGCAGTCATAAAATAATAAGCTACTAGGAAAAGCGCGCGAAGCGCGCCGACAAAATGTCGTTTTGAAGGCACTTTACTTCTTTAATCATCGCACTACATTGAAAAATTATTCAGTTCTTTAATTTTAAACCCACTCAAGGGAGGGTCCAACCCATGCAATCCACCGGAACTGATACGGTGAGAAGGAAATAAGTCTCGCATAGTTTTCCATGAGTTTGGTTTATGTGTAAAGACATGCTTTGCAATGCATGCCACATTGCAACATGTGAGGTGTAGTAGCAGAAGTGGTATTTAGCCTGTACCGGGAAAATGGTAGATAAAATTACAATAAATTAACTTGAATTACACTCACGAATTGCCTCGCCGGCGGGCCGGACCAAGTTTTCTCGGGGGCCGAGGTTCCCAACCCCTGTTTTAACAGTTTAAAGCATTCTGGCAACTCGGTTAAGCTTCCTGGCGAAACACGAATTTTGCCCCTCCTAGTTAGCTACCTATGCACTACTTCTACTGTATTAAATTAAGCACTGACTGGTCGTAACTTTAGAACTTTCAACCAAGTCATGGTTGATACAGCTTCGAATTCAAAATTCTCGCATTTTAAATTAGTCATTACACACGTTCGGCATGTATGTACGGCTTTAGAGGACTAATGAGCGACTTTCGGGATCATCGGTGGTTAAGGTTTCAGTGATTTTACCAAATAAACGTTTCCATATTCACCTCTTTTGGAAACATAAAAAAATTGACCTATGAAAATACAATAAAACAAATGTCATGGATCAACATACAGCTTACGTTCCGGCATTGGTTTTAGAAGACATTTTAGCAAAAGTAATTTCTTAGTATTCTACGCCCCAACTGACGATGGCTACCCTGCTGCCCTGTTTAGACAGAGTGATATTTTATCAATTTCTTTATCACAAACTAAAATCCCCCATTAAAGGGGCTATATAAATGCGATCCTGAAAAATGAAATCATGGCGACTCAGATAATATTAATATGATTGACCCAGTAAACTTAGGTCGAATCTTGAAATAATGACGAAATACGTATTTGAATATTATGGAGAACTCTGCAATAGTATACACAACTTCATAAATAATTTGTGAGATAGTAGGGATGATTTCATCTAAAATTAGAAATACTTTTTACGTAAGCCATCTCAAATTATATGGTTTTTCATTTTTTTCAAGATTTGCAAACTTTGGGGGAGGCAAGTGCCCCCGTCCCCCCCCCCCGTGCCCCCGTGCCCCTATGGCGAGCAGCCAATGTTCATATTACTCTACTCTTTTGTGTAGTAACATGGACACCATGCAGACCAACCAAGTTCTGAAATGCTCCTTCAAATATTTGAAATGATGATTTTGGTGGAATACCCCCAACCTTTCGTTCTTACAAAGAAAGCGAGAGAAAACAACGGCAAAGTATTACATGCAATTTACCGCATGCTATCCAGTCTCTCGGTTGATACGGGAATGTATCAGACATGATTGGAGGATGGGGAAGGTGTACCAGTTCCCTTGGGACAACGAATTTTGACGCACTTGGTTTGGACTGACTACAAAATAACCAACATATAGCAGGGTTCACTAGAACGAATTTTCTCTATATCATAGGCTCACTAGACTGAAGACTGTGTCCTAACCCTAACCATAAACCTTGCTCAAACCCAAATCGTACCCGAGGATAATCCTGAGTCTAATCCTAAACATTAAGTTATCCTGTTTCTAACCAGAATCTTAATCATGCTTCTAATCCGAAGTAGATTTTGGTCCAAGGGGATCTTCGGTCTAGCGAACCTTTGATCTAGTGAACCTGCCGTCCAGCGGGCGTCCCCAACCCAATGACCAGTTTAAAGATACAGGGTTATGTCTACATATTCCAGCTGGTGGGGCTATAACCAGTTCTGCGTGGCCCTATAACATTACATTCTCTGCATAAAATACCGTGCAAACTAGGTGTGGGTACCATGTACGTCAAACAGGAGCTTAAGGTTCTGTTTTATGTTCCCTGACAGTTGCTTTTATGAATGTCCGGTATGTGCTAATTGAATGGGTAAATTACTGACAGATTGAAAGACACCGGTACTAATATTCCTACGAGACTATTTAATCACTTTGGTGGCAAATTGCTTGCGTATCATGCCCTACGTAGTGTCTTCCTAAAATGTAATGTGATAAATCAGAGAGAATTTAAAATCCGGCCAGGTCAGGAGCTAAAAGGACAGGGACACAGCTCACATGGGTCGTTGAGTGACAGAGTGGTCTATTCCAGCTGCTGTGCACAAATGTTTCACATGTGTATGGGTTAGAATCCCGCTCGATTTACTTGGGATTTTCTCCGGGTATCCCATCTTTCCTCCCACTTGGCATAGGCTTGCCTCTAAAATCCGTCGCCCTCTGCACCCGACGAAGTCGGTTGCGCGCCGGACTGAAGCACCTTCGGTTTGACCAGTTCACTAGCCGAGTTTACTTTGCTCACATGGAGATAGTGCCTCCAATATGTACCTTCAGAAAAGAAAAATATCAACCTTTGCATTTACGGAACAGTTTTCTTATTCATTCGTTGCCCCTCCCCCCCCCCCCAAAAAAAGAAAAAAACATGATAATAATTTTGCTACACTCAGCTGGTTAGTGTGGGTTCTGGCCTGAGTCTACTTCCGATGATCCTGACGTCGACAGAAAAGTCGTAACCGTGTCCCGAGGACCAATACGATAGTGACCCATCAGTATATCGGCCCAATCGGCTTGACTAGAGACCACATGATAGATACGCTCAAGTGCTGCCAGTATTAGTCCTGTCTTTCCATTTAAAGTTGCTGACTACAGACCGACTGCATGGTCAAGTGGTTAGAGCATCTGACTTGCTGCCGGAAGGTCGGGGTTCGAATCCTGGCCGGGTCATACCAAAGACTTTAAAAATGGAACCTTCTGCCATTGTGTTTGGTGCTCAGCATAAATAATGGAGTAGGGAAAACAAGCCAGTGAGCCACAACTGGAAAAAAAAGGCCGTGGCCGGCCTGACTTATACCAATTGGTTACAAACTGAGCCGTAAAACCTCATCTAACTAACTACAGGCAACAAATTAACTTTGTTGCTTCAAAGGTAAATACTTATCTCCTCAAATCATCTTACTAACGTTTATTCTCAGTCTCCGTCTTCAGCGCTTAACACCTCCCTGCTGTCTTTATAACCTCCCGCTATGAAATCTCAAGCATTGTACAAGATTCTACTGCAAAAAGACTGTTTCAACTCCGAAAGACACTTCCACTACGAGAGACACTGCTCAGTGCTTTCTTCTACAGCGAGAGACACTGCAGTAGCTTGCTTCTACTGCGAGACACTGCACAGTGCTTGCTTTTACTACGAGAGACACTACATATGGCTTGCTTCTACTGCGAGAGACACTGCACAGTGCTTGCTTTTATTACGAGAGACACTACATAGTGCTTGCTTCTACTACGAGAGACTGTATCATAACGTGAGCCTGTGTTGGGTCATGCTGCTGGGGGATGCACAGAACAGAACACCCTTTTCATCAGATCATATTTATAGACCCTTTACCAAACAGCATGTACAAAGGATTATGTGATAGAGATTTGGTATGCGTCGTTTTCGTCAATGAAAAGTTACTGTGGCAAAAAACGACGCACACAAAACTCCCACAATGCCTTGGAATTGCTATTTAGAATAAGGTCTATTGACCAATGTAAGTGGCCTACAGGGTGTGGTCCACATAAAAGTGACACTTCGTGTTTGTGTATCCTACTTCCTACAAATATGAAATATTCGTGAAGACTATTCCAAAGAGTGAGGTACTTTAAACGTTTTTACAGTCGGCAGGGAAAGATAATTTCCAACTGATCACTTTTTACTTGACTTGTTACTGTTCAAAAACTTCGCTATAATATAGCTTCATGGCCAATCTTAAAATGTAGAAGATAGGAGCCGTACTTTGTCAGTCCTTCCTAACCCCCACCTAGCCTTAGGTGTTGATAAACAATCTACTTTACAGGGTTATTGATGAGCCTATAGTTCCCCTGGGGTTACCTTCATGAGAGACGCTAAGCCTGACACAACTGGGAAACTGACAGCCTGAGTAAACATTCCAAGAGAATTTCAGGAGGTATGTTGGACAGTTGGAGAGAGTTGTCAATAATTCTAATTTTAGGGCAGGGCCGTCAGAACAAGGGGCTGAAGTCTCTATTGATATCCAGTTTGAAGACATTTTTTTCTTAAAACTTCCAAAATTACATTTGAAAGTGTCAAAACTCAGGAGATCATTGGCTCATGCCCCACACCCTGCCTTATTCTTAGAGACCTTGGTAAGGACTGCACGGTAGAATGACAAATATGATTCAGCAGTAATGAGGTTTTTCAAAAGTACCTTAAACCTAAGGAAAAATGTGGATATTTTGTAAACACTTTCCACTCTGAAAGCTAATAGTAATGAATTCCACCTGTAGAAGAGAAATCTTGTAAAAGCTGCAACTTTTGTAGAAGTTATAACAAACAATACAGGAAGGGTCCTTTTTTGTTTGTCGCTTTTTTCCCCTTTTTCATTATTTTTTTTTTGACCACCTATTACTTGTAAATTTGGAGTTACAATCCAAATTTAACATTTTTTGAAAAATCAAAGAATTTTAACTTTATCTTAAATGTAATGGTTCTTAAATTTATTTTGAGAAGTGAAATAGTTGTATGCTCGAACCTCTGCCCTTTCTACGAAGGTTTCACCTACACTAGTTTAGCCATCGTGGATGACAAATCCGATGAGAAAATAAAAAGTCATAAATAGTCATGTTTTGTCCACAAGTGGAGGCCTTTATACTCTATTGAAGTTTTGCGGCAGTGGAGCCTTTCCACTACATGTAGACGCCGTGCTAATGGATTTCAGTCAATTTCGGCAGTCTGTGAAGCTGTCCACTCGTCAGGGTGCACTGCAGCCTACTTATCAGGGATAGGATAACAAGGAGTATGTCTCCAAATGCCAAAGCATGAAATCACCACTAGATGCCTGTTTGCTTTGCATGGATCACTTGACACATGCAATGGATGCTTTTGTCCTAAGACTATAAAGGGTGATTTTCTCCTCATTGCAAACAACATTTACAATACCTCTTATCGTTGTTTGGTGACTCTGATCAGGGAGGTGTTAGGAAGGAGATCCAACATTTTATAGACTCTTTGAAGAAATGTTCTTTTCCGACAGTTATCAGTGCCTTTCTACTCAAAATTCTTTTCTCAATACCTTGATCAACTAGGATCAGTGACGCATTGTCAAAATGACAATGAGAAGATACACCCCTTACGTTGGACTCGTTAACTTTTCGTTGCCAGCTGTAATGCAAAAATGTAAAATTTTAACCTTTCGTCGTTACTCGTCATACTAAAAATCTTTTCATTTAAAGTTAGATAAGAATTTCTTTACAATGTACTTTTCGAGTGTGTTTCTTAATGATGGGAAAAATTGCTAAAAACTGAGAGAAAAATATAGGCTTGAACAATATTTCCAGCAGGTGACGAATAAAAATCGTGGAGGTACATTATTTAAACGTTTGTTGCCAGTCGTTTTACTGAAATTCTTTAAGTTTGGTCATTGGCGGAAGCAAACCTTATATCAAAGCATGTATAAACAATGGCCTTTGTCTCGGGATTACTTGGAAAAGAAAGGAGAAGATCATCATCGGAAAGGTTTAGTCAACAGAGATTTAACAATATGAACAACGAGACCTGTCGATCAAATGGCAGTGCCTGAAAAGAATTAAATCACTTTCAAGTACATATTGTCTGACAGATTTGGTTGTTGTATCTCCTTCCTAACACCATCCCTGCTCTGATGTAATTAACACTTTTTGTCGCTTATTAATCAATCGTCCAAGCAGGGAGGTGTTACTTTGTGACACCTCCCTGGTCCAAGGCTGCAGAACAGGGGTCTAAAAATTGTGAAAAATCAAACCGGTAGAAATCTGTCACTCTTATCGGTCTTACGAAATTTCATAGCTCTTGTTAACTTTACTATTATCTGATTCTGAAGAGGGGACAAAATGTTCCTTTTAGCTGACGTAAAGCACAAAAGCTAAACCAAGTCACGGAAATTTAAACTTTGCCCAATTAGAGTGAAAGAGGAATCCTGAACAAGCATCGAGAAGTTAAACTTTGAGGAGTTTTCTGTTTACTACGCTCTTCTTTGCAATGTACCCCTGTTTCTTTCTAAATCTACTCTCCTCCAACTGAGATTGAAAACAGGATACAGGTTTAACTGTGCTGAAATTCTGGGAGTGGGTCAGAGTTCTATGGCTATACCAAGTTGGTTCTGTGGTTGTGCCAAGTTATCGCAAAGGACGTCAGAAAGTTGACAAGTAGACTCAACTGTTCGTCTGGTGTGTCCACTGAAACTTGTACTTAAAATATGGACGTTGAGATGTTTTCATAAAAAGTGAAGGGCTTTGAAGAGGCAGCGATAGAAAGGATGCAGACTAAATTATTAAGATGGCGCCAACTGCATTGAAGGATATGCAGGGAAGATCTGACCCACGTACTTCACACGATCTTAGACACAAAAATTGTGCATGCAACACTTAAACCAAGTCACATGGGTATTATACGTAACAGTTTCCATCAGAACGAAGTCATTTCCATTGCAAAGGTGACATTTTAAAAGAAATGAATATCTCTCTCTTGGATTTCAAATTCACTCCTGGACCTCAAATTGTCTTTTATAGTATCGATGATCGAATCTGACGACTGAAAGTAGTACAAAGCGTATAAAGAGAATCGCCCTGTAACTTAAACATTAAGCAATCACCTACAATAGGTGCAATATTCCCACATGGTACTTGAACGGAGGGTTACTTGATCACATTTGTTCATTCGAAAATAGTTTTTTCTCATGTTAGGCCCCACCTCTGGGGAATGACAGATATTTCTTACAGACGAAGTAAAAGGTTGAAACAAACCCCTAAGATGTAAATCAATAAAGGAAAATCTTTATCGTAATAAGGAGGTGCCATCAAAGAACGGATCTGTCTTCCTTTTACTGAAAATGATGAATCAGAACCAAGCGAAAACGCCCTAGTTTCGGGGTCCTCGAACCGAGCCTCAAAATTAGGTGGCGCTGTACGTGAATATTTAGCTAACCGGGAGGAAATCGAGGGGCTATGAAAGTAAATCTTCACAAAACATAGCTGTTTTAATACCAAATCATAGTCGAGGTCACGGTTACCAAGGCCGAGGCTGAGACAGAAGCTGATGCCGAGACTGGGCCGAAGTGAGCTTACCGTATACCAATATAATACACAATGTCATGCATTGTTGTGGGACGGCTTTCAAGACTCGAGTGGGGGTGGCCATTCAACTGTAGACTCCATCTAATGGACCTAAATTAGCTATTTTAGTTTGTATTACAGCCTTTAATACTGGATTTATTACCATACTAAAGTCTTGATGAGGCTTATAACATTAACACTGGGAAAATTAGGAAAACGTGGGCATTTTAACGTGGTATCTTTGGGAAATTTTAAGGTATCAGTAACAGCCAACCTTGCAAAAGTTCTCGAAATGACTTTGGCTGAATGTCCGAAGCTAGACGGAACGCATGAGGCCGAGGCTGAGGCCACAGAAATCTTTCCTGAGGCCGGCCTCGTCTTGAGACCGGCCTTGTTTCGAGGCCTCGATCCTGCCAACACTGCAACTGGTGGATTAAACTGTTTAACCGAGAGCCTTAATAGGCCAACGCCCCTAAGTTAATAACATGTATGATTCAACATGCAGGTACACAGAGACATGTTCCGTATCAAAGTACTGATATCGTTCCGACTAACGTTACATTCTCTTATGTATTTATAATATTTAGCCTTCCTCTTTCATAGCTCTACAGTATCATTGACTCCTCATGAGGTCACATGCACGCTTTAATATCCACAACACCAGCTGTCTTTTGAAAAAGTTTTGTCATTGCCTGTTTAATACTTTTCATGACATGTGATCTGGGCCTTGTGCCACGGCAGCGGAAGTCTGAACAGCCCACAGGCGCCATTACCATGGGCTGTAACGGCCGAGTCCGGACTTGGACTCGGACTCGAGTGCTTTTTTCGTTGGCCCCCGAATGGGAAGTCCCGGAATTGTGAATGGTCCGGAGTGGGCTTCAGTTGGACTCGGAGCCGACTCCAGTCGAGTCCACAAAAGTCTACATATATATAACTTAGAGCTACGGTTATGAAATTTACTCCTAAAAATGCCTGTTTTTACTTGAGTTTACAAAAGTAGTGCAAAAGACATATTTACGAGGAGCTACACTGTCAAATAACCGGACTCTGAATCAGCCCTGTATTGGGGGACCTGGATTCGAATTGGCTCGGAATCGGAGGGTACTGGACTCCGAATTGGCCAGAAATTGTGGCCACTGGAATCGGAATTGGCCGGAAATCGGGTTAGGTGAACTCGAATACAACCCTGGTACTACCGGACGTCAAAGAAACACGGAAATTTTAGGGGATGCTGCATCACCACAAACACGTGTAGGAACCACTCTAAGGCTCCTTTCCTAGGACAGCATTTCTGCAAGAGGTGATAAAAGATCCCGGGGATGCAAATTGTCACAGGTACTCATTATACTGTTTACCCCGACTGTGGTGTCCCTCAAATCGCCATATCTTGACAGCGGCACTAAAATAATCAGTTCAAACTTTTTTCCAAAGATCCCCTCATTTTGAAAATCTTCCTAAGCCTATGTATTAGTATGTGGATATGGTCTTTTAGCAATTCAAACTCATTATTGAAGGCTACTGTAGCTCTGTCTGAGAGAATCACTGGGCAAGTGTTTTTTTTTTTCACATTGAAGGAGGGCCACAAATAAACTAAGTAGCGAGATTTTTTTCTGGGGATTGATTGCTGACTCGATTTTTAACTGACCAACCTCTAAGTCCTCAGTCCTTTACGTATTAGTCTGCCATACCTGACGTATACGCTCCAGATTAGCTGAAAATGGCAATTACTTTTCCTTTCAAATCGTCTCAAGGAGCATGGGATTAACAGAAAAGACAACAACTATCGAAGAAGAGGAGATTATACGGTAGGGAAACGCCCCTCATCTCCAGAATTTTCTATCCTTGTAGTAGGTAGTCTCAATACAATCTAATGCACCGGATCTTAGACAAAGGTTGAGAATCTGTTTCATCGTCATATTTCAATCAAGCTGAACAGATAAATGGATTGATAAAATGATTAGCTTTGGAGTGAAAAAAAATGTAAGACTTTTGGTCGCCCCACTGCCACCGCCTGAGCTGTAAAGAAACACCAGAGAGTGGAAGGGCCACGGTATCAAACGACACCTTGATTTTGTAAGACCATGTAACTTTCAAGAACCAGGTTTTTAGTTCACAATTCCCTTTCTCCAACCATAAAAAAGATCAAAATCCTTTAGATAACAGTGAAGCCGGAGGGTGCATGTCGTGGGGACTTCCCACTTCTAAAAAGATCACAATGATCATAATGTCCATAACAAAGAGGTTGTCCCACCCGAGTGACGGTCCTCGAGTTTGCCGCCATTGTATTCCTGATGGGAAGATCATTTTAAAAAAGTAAAATTAATCACCATTTGAAACTAAAATGCTCAAAGTGACCTTAAATATATTATATTTATGTGACCATAAATATCGTGAATAGAAAATGGGAGGTTTTAAAGACTTAGTAGATGGATGTTTTGATAAGGTGAAGGAATCTGCTTGCTGTTTATCCCATTTATATATAGTTTTTACCTGCAAGGAGGTATCGCACATAACGTAAGACTGAATTACTTTTCCTCTGAATAATTGCACAATGATACTGTGTTTGTAGATGACAATTTACAGAAACGGTTTAACGAAGTACTGTGCAAATGGTATTGTGAGACATTTGAGAAGTTTCTGGAAAATTTAGCTACTCGAGAAAAGAATAAATTAGATTTTGCGGCATGATCAAACTATACCAAAATTGAGCACTTCTTTGTATTTTGACGGGATCAAAAACTAAACCTCCCCCTTCCTAAAAAAGAACGTCTACAGATGAGTAAGTTACTGCGTCGTGATTCCACGATGCTAAAAACTTGATCAAAGGGTAAGACTAGAAAAGACGCTCTTATCTGCATAGTCCTTTACCTTTTTTTATTAATAGCTGGGAATAAATTTTCATTCACTTGTAGAAATTTCGTTATTTTCATTCCATATCTTGTCATATCGCTTGATAATCTCGATGTTATTTTGCTATTACGTTCCGTAAATTTATTTGAGATATGATTCAAAACCAAACGTTGGTATATAAAGACTGTTGTTTCGTTTTTCGTAATAAAACCATAATGGTTTCCATACCTATGTGCATGAAACAACGTAATTTTTAAGAATTCTCTTTTTCACAGCTTTCTACATGTATGTAGAGTATTGTAATAATAAAGACTGGTGAAATTTTGGTGCAACTTGAAAACTATTTGTGAAAATATTCTCAAATGAGGAGCTGATCACTTTTGTCTGAAATTTTACACTGTTACGATTGCACAAAAAAGGCATATACGTTACCTGACATCATATTTTCTGCCAGAATGGGCTACAGCCCTCCCTCGCCTGTCCATCTATTTTCATCGAGCGTGTGGTTGGAACGTTAAAGTCCTTTAACGTGACGTAACCAAGCCTTGTGATAAATTTCTGTTCAGGTTGCAAACTTCTTTCACGAAACGTCCAAGACGCAGTGAATCGTCTTTGCCACATCAAACTAGCACAGCATAAATATCCAAGGGAACGTAAATTTTTCGGTCAGATTGAGAAAAACGTAACTCTTGTTTAAATTTGATTGCTAAGTCTCCCGGTTTTATTTCTTCTTGCAATTTAGTTTATCGCTCTGCAGTTTTCTTTGTAATATATAAATTAAGCAGAGTATTGGGGTGACCATAAACAGCATCTGAAAATACCGGGCAATCGAGAAAATGTATACAGAGCTAAAAGGCGATGTAATAAACAGCAAGCTCATTCAGTCCGGACGGGTTAATACCCCCATCTACAACAGTTTGATAAAAAATATCACTCTTTCTCGCCAAAGGACATATATGTTTAGATATTAGCTGTGACCATTCGAAAAGACGTTCCTACAAGGCGATTGGGCAATTCTATTTTACGGGGAAAAGAAATGTGGTATTGTGCCATTTTTATGCACAAGGTCATACATCTTGCAGGCATGCATTGTATCCTGCAAACTGGCCTTGTATCTCCCTAAATTGTAAGGCGAACAGGGTGAAAGCAAAGTATCCTGTGCTCCACTGCAGGGAAGCAGGTTATGATAGCCCGATATGCACTCATACATCAAATTTGTGTATCATCGGGAAGCTGTAGACTAGAAGCTTTCTCTTTATATCATTGACATGTAATAATAAGACTTGAGGGCAGGAAAGATGCATTTGAAATGTGAGGGAACGTGTTACTTTCATATTTTAGTAAACTATCTACACTTTTGATTAACATGGAAGAGTCCATTCTAAGAAGTCAAAATACCACCCCATCTCGTTTATACAGGTATAGACAAACTTTCATATACACACAAGGCTGCAGTTCATATCAACCGTACACGTATTCGTATCGGTACTAGAGCTCCAGTTTCTGTACCCAGGCTTACCAGTATTCATCACCTGGGACTCGTACCGTACTCATATCATGATACCCGTACCAGTATATGTACTCATGATCTCGTACCTATCCCCATACTCATGTCGTGGCAAACCCGTACTCATAGTCCTCCGCTATCACTACAACATTACAAACTACGGATGCTACCGGAAAGGTTCAGCCTTCAGGGAAAATTTAAATTTTTATGCCTACTCCCATCCCATCCCGCCCATAAATTCCCCCGGGGACTAGGAGGGGTAAGGAAATGAAAGGTAAAGTAGACATGTTAACATATACCTTCCATCAATGGGCTCTGCATTCCATTTTAGGCGTTCGTATAGGTACCGGTATACCACAACATTAAGATGATACGGCTTTTAATAAATTTTGCGAATCTGAAAACAAACTAAGCAACCATGACAACTACCGAAAAGATAAATTTTTCAGTTGCTATAGAGTATAGACCTTATGCAATGACGTAAACTGACGTCACTTTGGAAGGTAAACAATGAAGTACACTTAGGACTTCGCACGCGCTCCTTTTTCTTGGTACAAGTTGCAATGTTATGCGCTTACCTCCAACCGGGGGGGTTGAGGGGTGCACTTTCTGTTCTGTGACGTCATATTCGTAAGGTCCATATGAAATACTTTGTTGAAACATTCAAGACAGCAGTTTTTTTCTTGCACCTTTGCAGGGCTTTCAGTGTTTCTTGTAAAGTTCCGCTTCCCCATGGTGTCCCAACTCTGTTTGGAAGAAGTTTCAGGTTTTGGCCCGCAGTGGGAGATACACGGCAGGACTTTCCTTAAGCAGTTTTTAAGATTCTCTCACCAGTAGCGTTAGGCTTGTTTACACTGAAGGAAAACTTGTCACAAGAGAGTGCACATTCGAGCAAATACTCTGTATACAGCAGCGAAGTGTCATCGCTTGCAGCTACACCTGAAGAAGAGTTAGGCACAAAATGTCCCGAAGAACCCCAAAACTTAAAGGTGTTAAAATGGGGGTGCTGGCCTGAATTGTAGCCTTTGTTTTCAGAATGAATTTGGTGGTGCACCGGAGGAATTACGATGTCCGGGCCATCCCATATCATTAGACAGTCCAATCTTTTAAATTTCTCAAATTGCTTTCCAGTTGTCGTTTTTAAAAAGAGGAAGAGGACATATTTTCCTAGGACCTAACCAAGCACGGGGTAAGCCATTTCCGGAATTTTCTTTCAAATAGTAAGCTTGAAGTCAATTAGTGGTGGCGCTCAACAAAGATGGTGGCATGCAGTTGGAAACAGAGCGCCCTTCCTCACCCATTTGGGTGTGCTACTGGCTAGAGTAATTGTGATAAGTCATGGGACATGTAAATAAGCCCTAACCAAGAGGAGCTAGTGACGGCGGATGATGCTGATCTCTTACAAAAAAAATCGCTCCCTCCTTGAAAATTAAAAATTGCTATCACTCTAATACGTTTTACCATACCAATAAGAATTATTTTGCACCTCTTGGGAGCTATCTCCCCCGCCCGTCGTTTCTTTTCTGGCTACGGATATGTATGTTATGTTATGTCTTCAAGAAAATAAACTTAAATATGTTACTGGTGAAGTTGGCGCTAAGCCTCTAGCTGAGAGTTTGTCTTAGGGGTAGAACTCTCGTGATGAACATAGTTTATCACGAGAGTAAAGTTACACATCTCGAAGGGCAGCACAAAATGTGTATTAAAGATCTGGTGACATGAAAATTAACATAGTTGGGTTTTTGATGTTAAAAGCATTAAAATCCAGAAAAAAGTCACAATCCCCATTAAAATCTATCAAATATAGACCATTTTACAGGGTAATTTCTATTTCACACTTGTATCATGAATAAACATGAGTTAAATATGCAAGTATGTGACATCGAAGATGGAAATACCATATATGGCTAATCTTAGCCTTTGTTTTTTACCATACTTGGCTAAACTTATCCTTTTTTCTTCTTTTTTTTTACCTTAATTTCAAGGACACTGGTACATTGTTATCACCAAAGGGGTTTATTATGAAAAGTTAAAATTGTTTCCTTGAGAAATATTGATATCACTCACCAAACTGTAAACTATCTTATCAGATATTTTTATAGTGATAGCAAAAGATATCTTTACACTGTGCAACACTCCATATCATTATTTTCGTAGGCAATGAGTTATTTCAGAAACCATCAAATTTTGAAGACGTTTATTTTGATAAAGGTCAAAGATATTGTCATAATTCCAACGGATCTTTCATTGGAGGACTGAATTCTTCAACTGACAAGTGAAATAGTTTTTTCTGGTAGCATATCACCAGACCTTTAAGTTCCAAGCCTTACGCATGTGTCACCAAGGCCAACTATTTTTTCAGTTTCCGATAAACAGAATAGGTCCAGGTGGTGATATGTAAAAACGAACGATCTGTTTTTAGTTAATTATCCTGGGTTTCATATTTACAACCTTACTTAAACCAGAATGAAATCAAACAGGTATTTCACGAAGGCAGTGCGGGGTTAAAGTTTCCCTTTTTAAAGTGTACACAAACATTTTTTTTCTGAAAATGGTTACAAAAATAGTATTTTCACTTCGACTAAGTATTATATTACAAGAATAGAACAGCTGCAGCTGGTATTCAGCTGTCGTCACACCACTGACCCCAAAAAGAAATTGAAGAAAAAAAACAACATCTATCAAAAATTTATGAAAGAACATTATAGCTAAAGAAAGTATGAATAACATTACATTGCCTATTATGTACCACGAGTTAAACAGCTAAATGGGGTTCAAAATAATACAATACCCCCATCCCCCCAAGTTCGGGGTAAACCTTTTTCTCAGGCAAATAACTGGGGAAAATTGGACAATTTTCTGGAGAAATGAAGGTGTTTCTCGAGAGGAACGGTTCAACCTGATTAGAAAAACATATTCCACACGCCCACTGGATATGGTAAAATAAACTGGATGGAATAATTTTGGCTTCTCCCTCATCTTCCCGCCTTTCGTTGCTGTTACAGCGGATAGTTTAATCTGATGCTTTAAGTGCCATCGATAAATATTAAGCGATTGTGATTTCTGCTTACGACATTTACATCACCCCAACTGCTGCTACGCCTACACTGACGGAGTCCTACTGATGGGGGTTGGGGAGGATGCATCACCCAAAGTATTTCAAAGGAGAGCGTTGACCCCCTCCCATGTTATTAGAGTAAATAGTACGGTATTCTCTAAAAACGTCTGGTTCAGATTGAACCGTCAAAGGATCAAATGGGAACTGGATCGAAAAAAGATCAACTATTTGACTAATTTCGGTTCAAAACTAACCTTTTTTGGTTCAAAATGAACCAAATCTAGTTAAATATTTGATCAAATTTCAGTTCAGTGTCCAATTTGAATCGGACGTTTTTAGAGTGAAGTTTATAGAAAACATCCGCCAGACTATTCCAGACTCAATCCATTTGAGTGATGAAGAAGGCGAATTTACAGAACATGAAAAATAGAAAGAGACTGAAAAGTTATGATAGGAACTTCTTGGAAAAGCTTATAGAGGTAATCGTTCCGAAACAGAACAAATACACGAAGAAAGGAACAAGTTTCAGAAAACAAGAAAATATGCATAAGCAAAAATTAATTTTTTCCTTATTGACCAGTTGATTTACAGTGAAAACGCTGTCAAAAATTACCGCCCCCTCCGAACATATAGGTTGTCTAGCAGGGTACAATGGGGTGCCTAAGTATACCTTTTCCAGCACCCTAAGACACTTCTGAAAAACACGTGTGACGACGTGAATGTTAATCCATTTCCCGCGAATTGTCGAGAACGGTCTGTCACTTTATACACACACGTTAAAACTAAAACTGGCTTTACAACTCTTTCCCACCCCCTTATATTAAAACAAACGAAAATAAGTTCGCCCAACAGACAAATAAGAACACGTTCGCCCTCCAGCACAACTGCGCAACTGCTTGTTCCTCGAGCAAGGATAAACAGAACTCTTATGACCATGATGGAAAGAATGAGTGGTTACTGACTTCAAGTAGGCCTAGGGCACCATTGAGTCTAAACTATATAGTTGTCATTCTTTTGGGACGTGTTCCAGTTTTAAGTAGCGGCTCACGGCGGCTCCACTTATAAAGACGAAGGTTAGTAATGCTGCTTATTATTCATAGATATAGATCGTCTCATAGTGTCTTGAGAGGAAATCTACGACATTGTATAGCTTTATCTTAAAGGAAAGTCTGCACTGACCGTGGTTATCCTATCTCTGTAACCAAGCAATGGTGTATCTGACCTCAATATCGCCGTCTTCTAGGGTTGGAATATAAAACTCCTTGTTTTCGTGTTTACCATAGGAAGGATAGCCTTGCTCAAGACCGTAGAACTAGAAATGTTTTTTTTTTTTTTTTTGCCACCGTCACCCTCGTAATGAATGAAATTCTCTAATACGTGCAGTCTAGTTGACAAGCGCCCTCCTTTGGGGTGGGAAGTGAACATTTCATGTTTTACCAGGGAGGTGACATTAGAACCTCCCTGGTTTTACTAACCAAGACTATAGGAGGGGAAGCATAGAAGTACCAGGGAGCTCCGAGTAGCAGCTACTACCTGAAAGTACTGCTACTAGTTAGTAGCTGCACGGATGAAGGCAGATAGGTCCCCTCGTGCTAGACTAACAATTCAACAATTGGCCTAGGAGTTTATATTTTGTTTCAAAGTGAATAAGCTTTTGCATTCACCCATAGTTTGAAGAAGCAGCTAAATCTTACAAACAATTTCAAGGTATCTCTTAGATTTCTCGTTCGCAAATTCGCAACTGGAAGCCTCCGGAAATCTCGGAGATGCCTTAAAGGGGAAAATTCAGTCACACCAATTTGGATTGGTATAGCAGTCTACCCGATTTCATGAAAGGCTCTTGAAAATCATGTGGCAATATTTTTATCACTAAATTGTGAAACAATATGAAATATTTAAGTCCTGAAATGTCATAAAAGGTACAACGCTTGGAAGAGAAGAAGAAACTTGTGATATTTAGCTGTTGTTTCAAAATAAGTTTCGGGCGACTACTTCTGCCTTTTAAAAGTGACTTGGAAAAAGCCATGAATGAGCGAACAAAATGGAACACTCCGTGGGAAATGGAACTTGAAACTGACATTGTTGCAAAAGCGCTTCAGATCTAAAATTTCTTGCTGCAAAAGTTGTCTATCCAAGGATTTACTCTGACTTAGAATCTTTAATTGAAAGTCACGAGAAATAAATTTGTAATCCATAACTGCCCTTTCAGGCAGGGTCGTAGCGAAGGTGTAATCTTTGGGGGTGCAGAGATTATATTTTGCCGACAGATCTGGTGATGCGTAATACGAGCGCGAAGCGCGAGCTTTAGCGGGTGGGGTCCAGGGGCCCGCCTTAGGACCCCTTGGGGGTCCAGGGTTAAAGCCCCGGTGGGGCCAGGGGGCGAAGCCCCCGGAAGCTCTCATGTTTTAGCATATTTCTGAAAAAAATAAGTCCCAGGATAGGTATATTTTGGTTCATGATACATTAATCAATGCCAAGATTCATAATAAGTTGTGCTAGGCTATTTCATTTCTCCCGTCATGCCACTATACTTCAGGAGCTGAACCTGACGTTCGGATTTGAATACTATGCGTTAGCATTTGAACACTAGACTCGTCAGGCGTTCAAATACGGTTAGTCTTCAAAATAGGCAAATATGCTTCAAACGCCAGGATGCATTTCAGTGGCGTACCCAGGGTTTCTCTCAAGGGGGCCATGCAGTATGTCGTGTGATTGCTGGCCTGGGAGAGGGGTCTAAGGGGAGGG
>WURT03577750.1:0-20773 GCA_009936505.3 Holothuria glaberrima
GCAGAATAACAGGTCAGTGATTAACCAATCAGAATGCAGGATTCTCAATAACGGATGGCTAGAGGTGGTAGAATAGATGATACCCTACTCCACTGAACTATTTAACTTGCCCTGGACTTTATACTGCAAGTGAAGATAACATGTTACATAAGCGGTGATGAGAGCCAAGTAGATGATAAATCTTTGTTGCAAGTATAATCTTCACGCATCATTCATGGTATATCTTTATCGCAAGTGATATCCAAGTACTTAACTGTTCTATGATTTCTATCATGGGTATATCATTGTTGCAAGCAATATTCAAGCATGTGACTGTGCACTCACGGAAATGGTCAAAGGGGGACATGACTTAGCAGTCTAAGAATCTTTTATCAATATTGTTTTGCAATTCTAGCACTCTGTAGCAAGTTTCCTCCAAATCCTTGTTATATAACCACAAGTACTACCTCAGGAGTATTTCCATGATCTAACTAAGAACATCTGCTCCAAGGATTTCTGTTATATTTATCATGTAATTAAATATTTGCCAACACTTTGCCAAGGACAGGACTAATAACATATGTAATCCATCCAACTCTCCTACAGTGAGTTATATCACGCATACTAAGGTCACTTTTAACACATGACAGCCATGTCATTGAATTAGACAAGCAAAACTTAACTCTTGCAGTACAAGCTTAATGGAAGCTGACTTAAACAAAAGAATTAGTGTCTTGCAAATATCTGCAGGTGACCTAACTTTGTTTTTTGAGATTGCAGGCATATAAAACGTAAACTGTGCCATTTTGCAGTAATACCTATCTTCCAGGTGACTGAGCATGTAGACATAATTCACAGATGACATAAACTATGCCTGGACGAAGGTAACTCTGTGGTGTCCTTCACATTTTCTGCAAAGTCATTGCAATAGCATGCAGCCACCTGCCTGTTGAATTTTATGTAACATATATTAGATTCTCTGTGCATGACTGCTGGATTTGTTCCCAAAAAGATGTTCTGACTAGTGTTTACACTGGGTACAAAAAACAGGAATTGGGTACCCGCTGGTCCACACCGATGGGTACCAGGAAATGTGTAGTGACAGAACAATTTCACTACCTATGATAACTTCCCAACACAGGCTAAATAAGTAGGCCTGTCCTGTGTATACATGAACAATGGTGAATGTACCAGGTAATGAACTTCCGATCATTTGAATCATTCCACCTGTGGAATTTCTTTGTTTTTGTAGCGTATCCTTCATATAAAATTTGAATAAAAAATAAATTTCTCTTTGAACTCTTCATTTGTACACATGTTGAAGTCTATAATTTGCAAGCTGGAATGCTGTTACATTTTCCCATCAGAAAAAGCTAATTGACCTATATTACAGACTGCTGCAGTCATTACACAATCAGTAACTAGCCTGATAGGCCTGCACAGCAACAACTAAAACAATATTCCATCATTTTTTAGCAGTTTAATACTTAAACAGTCAAACGAAGTTAAATTGCCTATTCCTAATCCCCCTCCCACTAAAGTTAGTAAATGAAAGCAAAAGCATTCTAAGAGTACCGCATTCAAGCAGTTTCGTTGGCACTTTCCGCTTGACAACTAGGCACCTGTACACAAGCAAACATACAACAGTAGTGCAGGACAACCAGGGCCCTACAGAATGTACCTGAACTTGACTGTGCAGTTCGTGGCCTTACATATTATACAGTGACTAAGTCACAGAACATATTACACAAGCCCACCTTACGGCACCTCATAATGGGTACGATGCTTGCTGACATGATTGCAGAAAGAGCTACGTCATACTGGGGGACCATTGGGATGGTAAATCAAAGATATCTTGGACAAATGATTGGCTACTAAATTTCTCATAACAGCCAATCACTGCTGAGAACCGATCTTGTCTGCAATTCCGCGCGTAACACTGACCATGTGGAGTTCTCTACACACAGTGAACTTGGGTTGTCATTTTGGCACTTTTTCTGCCAAATTCCTAAAATTTGGCGCTTTTTCAGATTGGTTGGCGACAGAAAAATCCATTTGGCAGCTTGGCGCTTTTTGATTGTACCTTTGGCGCTTTTCTGCAGTCTGGATTATGTTCATTAAAACACTTCATTCAACTGCACATCTTATTTAGCTTACTGGTTGCCCATTTTTTTATCTTTGAAAACTTAGTTGCCTTGAAAGAGAATGGTACATTCATATAAAGTAGTAGCCTGCATAGGTTATAAAAATATGTAAATTTATGCATTTCTAGAGACGACTCGAAAGACTCCCTGTGCGTGTGCACTTGCTTCTGAAGGGAGAGGTACAGTACATATTGTTTTCACAGTGGGCTACTTGCAAAGAACGTGATATTAATATGTAAACCAGTGAGTGTAGGCATGCACGCTAGTGCTACTGTATATCCTGCAGCGAAGTCTACACCACAGTTGTCATGTGCCTGTGCTCTTCAAAACTGTTTGCAAACTTCAGCAAAGTCGCTAAAGAAATAGAAAAATTCATATGACAATGAGCCAAAGTACCTTTTTTGTAATGTGAGCTTTAATATTTGAACAATTTTGTTGGGTGCTTTTTGGTTCTATTTGGCACTTTTTAAACATTGTTTGGCACCATAGCTTTCTTTTTATCTGGCAACCCCCTGCAGTGAACAGACGAGTCTAGTATAGATAGTACAGTTCGGTGTGGAAGCTACTGTGCTGTGCTTTGTACAAAATGTAATTCTCTGTTTATGGTACTAGTGTATAGCCAAGGTAATGTATTGTGTGAAGGGCTATTTGATTGAAGCAAGAGTTGAAAGACCATAGGTTACAATGGAAAACTAAGAAAAGATTCAGGGAGAAAATAATTCTATGTAAGACAAAAGACAACTGTTATTTTTCAGGATGGAAATTTATTCTCCATCTCAGTTTACTTTAAATGAAAAGGCAAGCACCTGGTACAGTTATCCATAGCATTGATAAAGGAAATATTTTTAATCAACAGCATTATTTCAGACTCGGGTAGTAAATTTGGAACCGGGTAATGGGACACAAGTTCTGACGAAATATACTTTTGTAGAACATCCAACTGCTCCTAAAAACATCTTTACAATACTTCCAGAGCAATTAGCAATTGCAACAGCATTTAAATTCTGTGAAAAGTTACCGCATGCAATTGTTAGTTCAATATTTTCACATATCCTTTTATGAACCAGAATGCTAAAATGCATTAAGGTTTTGATGAACTCATTTCCAGAATTACGCTCTAAAATGTTTATGTTCTAGACCAATGTGATACTTCCCCTACCATAGGAGAAACTGCTCTCCAACAAAAGAATCCAGTTCTTTCTTTTAGGTGAGCATCCATGTTTGTTTTGAGATATCGGGTTTTTAACAATATTTTCAGATTTTGACCTCTGGTGACCTCAGATGACCTTTGACCTTCACCCAAAACAATAGGGTTCTGCCCATCAGTAAAGGGCATTTACATACCAAGTATGTGAACTGCCAGAATTTCCCTTTGTGAGATATCATGTTAACTGGCTAAGCATCACAAACGCACATGTACACAAACACACAAAGGCATACACACAAACACATATGCTACATGAACATGCCATCCCAACTGCATTGTTTTTTTTTTCATCTAAACCAAATACATGATTTCACATTTTTCAAGCTCTTCTACAGCAATTTACGGGTGCCTATTGCAAACCTCATTCTGCCAGCCTTGTAGTTAAGCCACATTTAGAATTTTCAGATGTTAATTTCCTGGTGAGCAAGTCAAATTTTCCACAGTTTTTTTAAGTTTTCAGGTATAAAGCTACCAAACTCTCTTCCAACTGCCCATACATCCCTTCAAATACCAAAATTTCCCTGCAAAGAGCTTCCTTCATTCCTAATTTTAACATCTTCATGATGAATAATATCCCAAAACAATCCCACTTTATTATCTAACTATCACAATAGCTGATCAGTTTCATAACAAGCTTTTAACTCTAACCACTAAAGAGTACTCATTACATGTCCCCTTCTGTATAGAGGTCACTCTATCCAAGAACACTGCAATAATTACAACCTTTAAAAGCACAAAAAGAATGCTATCTATTAGGGAAGGCCTCAACTCTGCTTATCCTCTCAGATGCATGGAGGTGGATTTGTGAGTAATTACAACAGATCTGCTATTATAGACAGGCCAAAGTGTTTAAAGACAGATAACTGTTTGAGTTGCTCCTGGATAGCATGACTGTGCTTGGCAGGAACTGTACATACAGCATATGAATCAGTGATAATGGGCTAGTATAGCCTCGTTGTAATGTGTATGTGATAAAACAAGGCACCTGTATTTGCAGGTCAGTGTACATAGTGCAAAGAGTATTTATACAAGGTAGGCAAATTTGAAAACCACCAACTTGTCTTTTCCATTTTTAAAAAATAAATTAAAAAGATGATGAATATCTTAAAAACACTGTTTCATGTTTGCAACTTTGTACACAGTCTCATTAATTCCATCTAAGTCTTTCTTTCATTGTTTTAAAAACTAAGTGGGAAATGCCCCTTCCACTTTCGATTTTTTCCTCTATTGAAAATTAATGCGATTTAAGACAAGAGCACTCACCGTGTGGGTAACATGTCAAATTGCAGAATGTTCATTACATAAACCTTTTACTTATAACAGTCACATTTTAAACAATTCTAACAAATTTTGCCCATCCCAGTTGAAAGTTCTTAGAAAAGCCATAACTATACCCCAAGTTAGACATATATCATGATGACTCACCCCAAGTGGTGCCTTTGGGAGATGGTTTTACGAAATCACATACTGCGACTTTCTTGCCAAGCATTGCTGCCTCCTGTAAAAACATATTGAACATTATTAGGAAACCTCTCTTGTCTTGATTAACTCCTCCTTGCCATAACTGACCTAAACTGACCTACTGTATCATAACTTTCATCAGCATCAAAACAAAAAGTTCCTTGAGCTCAATATATGGATCAGCCACAAGGTAGGATATATATGTGGGGTTTGGAAAAATGTCTGCAATTTGAATTAAGAAAGTTTCAAAGATGAATAGTGCCACATTCCCCAAAACTCCACTGGTTTGGGAGTCTGTGAGCTCCGATACTTCCCTCTTATTTACATATATGTAAATACCAATATTGCCTACTATAACCAATGAAACCTAGGATCCCCAATCTAACAGAGGGCACACTGGAACCTGACTCTTCCTTGTGTATTTTGCGTTCTCTGTGCCTGGGGCCGAGGTATGGGGTGACAGGAGACTAGTGTAAAAGGAGCCTCACTAATTGTCATGTGTCTCATGTAAACCAACAGAACTCCACGAGCCGTCTGTGGCATGTTTTCCCTGCCTCTTAAACACCCAATATTTTCATGTTACAAGCTGCCGACTGAGACCATCTCGGGAACCAGTCACAAAGGATAGACAGTCTACTCCTGGAGCTGGGGCAGGCCAGTACGATGGTATGTTACAGAAATGAAGGTTTATCAGTACCAGGGAAAAATCATGAACCTTCAAACGGCAACATGTGCAAAATAAAGATACTATTCTCCAAGTGCTACAATAGTGCCAACAAGGGCCTCTGATATCAAGGGCATACAGTAAGAGGTTAGCCAAAGGGGGATTTCCTGCATTTTGGTGCATTTAATAATTCAAAATGACAAACCTGAAAATTTCTAACACATTTACAAGGCTTATATAACTTCAGGTGATGGATTACAGGTGGTTGGTTGAAAAGGGATGTAAAAGTGTGTGTGTGTGTTGGGGGAGGGGGAATCATTACAGTTCTCTGTACCCTTCTGGCTATTGTACACTCTGACATGTTACCTACCTTTGAAGCTGAAAGCCCCCCTGATCCTCCGCCTATCACAATTAGATCATAGTCGTACCCCTCTGCTGGGGGTGGACTAAGAAGTTGCCTTAGCCTTCCGTCAGAATGAGCCTGAAGTGTAGCATCACACCCACCCACGTGGGAACCTCGAATGAAGACATTTGGGACTGTCTTCTGTCCACTCATCTCAAACAG
Organism: Holothuria glaberrima; assembly: GCA_009936505.3. Taxonomy (NCBI): domain Eukaryota; kingdom Metazoa; phylum Echinodermata; class Holothuroidea; order Aspidochirotida; family Holothuriidae; genus Holothuria; species Holothuria glaberrima. The sequence goes on from WURT03577750.1 coordinate 6,021, forward strand.
CATATCTTGTATTTGTTGTCCATTATCTGAAACAGAGGAAAGGCAATAAATCTTTCCAATAGAAAGTTTGCTAATTTCTGGGAAACAGTTACGAAGTACCTCAAAGCAGAGCTCTGTTTTAGAAGGGCTTTATATGCACAAATGCATTTGCTTTTTTTGTGTTTTGTTTTTTTTTTTGTTTTTTGTTTTGCCCTTTTTAAGAAAAAAATTCAGCCTTGCATGTATAAGTTTTATTTTCTATTCAACCCCTGCTTCAAACAAACAATATTCAACTTTCTCTTTTATGGCAAGCAGTCGATATGAACCTGACCTTGAATTTAAATTATATACTGCAGTTGATTACAACAGACTCAAGGCTTTCACATGCAATTTTACAAATTCTATAAATGAATTGTTGCTATTGACTAAAACACGATAGGCATAGACACTTTGAGGAGAATAAGATAATACGTGTTATGGCTGTAAGGATAAAAGCAGCAGCCCTCGAAGCAATGAAGTTACAGTATGCCATCTGAATGTTCTGGGTTTGACCACATAATCGGTTATAATAACACGGATAAAATACCACACCTGAGCAAACTATGGGCCCCCATCCCTGGATCTACTGCCCCCATCACACTGACTCTACGTCAATGGATTTCCTGCTGCGTCCATCCAAAAGTAGAGGAACACAGCAGAAACTCCTAGAACCCCTTGAGGACGTGATGGAAACTTGCATGAACATGGCGTGATCTGCATGGTCTCCGGACACTAGGTTTCTGCTACGTGGACTTTGAACATGTTCAAAACCCACGTAGCACTGACGTAGTCCAAAAACGACGCAGCAACGACCTACTAACAACTTCATGTACGTAGCACAGCCGTAGTGGACACTTAGTTTTGACGGCTAGAACGTAGCAACAACTCAGCAACCATTTCGCCAAGGTTCCCTGCATGCCAGGGATTACGATTGCTGGCACATTTGTTTCTTATTTTAACCGTCAATATGTTTTGAATCTCAGTTTGCTTTGTTGGCCGGATTAGAGCACCTTTAGGGGCCTGATGTGACTCACTGGCCGCCATTAAGTACCCGGAGATGCTGTTGCACAGCTGTAGACTGCATAAATGTTGAAAGGTAGGAATGGACACACTGCTGACGTAGGAACAACGAGTCTAGAGCAGGGTGAACAAAGCAAAGACGTACCGGAAACATCCAGACATCGAATGCTTGGCATCCTGCGCATACATAAAACCAAGTGGGAACCCCGCCAACGCAGTGGGAAATCCATGAATGCAACAGCAACGTAGAAAGTGCTTGGTACCAGTGTAGCGTGGACGGGCTTTTTTTCAATTTAGGGGGGATTTTCTCGGAGACGAAGAAGTTGTCGCGACGTTTTGTTGATTTTTCCGAAAATCTGAGAGCGTAGTGTGATCTTTGTCCAGTGTGAAGGGGGTATAAAATAAACTTTTGAAAAATAATCATACATAAAGCAAACTACCTGTATGGGGTTTCCCATGTGATCTAAAATAACCTTTTGAAAAATATCACACATAAGCAAACTAAAGGTTTCCTTTGGATCTAAAATACTTTTGAAACACTAAAGATTTCAAAAGTGAGTTAAAACATTGAATTACAGATTCATGATGTGATTATTTAAACTTATAGCCCATACTGGCCTCTCGCCAGGTTTGTGATTACTTATGGTAGCATAATTATAAAATAACTGTCGTACGGCCTGACAGCTTCATGTGATGTACAAGTCAGAGGGAAATCATAACATTTTCACAATTTTAAACATGACACTTTTAAAATAAGGAAGACATTGTTGCCCTGATATTCTTAGTGTTAATCTACGGATTTAGCAGCTTAATCATCCACTGTATGGATTTGTAACAGTTCATCAACCCTAAATTGCTTGCCAAAGAGCCTTTTACACAGAACAGTACTACAAAGCTGATGTGATACTCTAGGAGTGGCCAATAGAGGATTCTTTATATTCGAGTACAACACTGTCAAACCTACATCATTGCTGTAGTCATCAGTAATAAAATTCTTATCAAATGCCTCACGATGTACTTTACAGAAATGTAAATACATAGCTACTGTACTGTACAGTACCAACAAAAATTCTGCAGTATTTTACCACAATGGATTACTTGCAGTTTCTACAGAGCAAGTCTTACTGTATCATAATAATTAGTACAATTTAATGCCCTGCTGGATGTCCTCGCTACATTACCCTGTGATCACTATTTGTCCCATATGCTGGTTGGAAAAACATGCATCAATGTCTCTAATGTAAACAGAGTAGTGTTAGGCTTCATATGTGTAGGCTTGAACAATCTGAGGAACCAACATTTGTTCAGAATTTTCTGTGCTTGGGCAGATCTTGAAAAACATTCCTACTGTACATATATGGGTAAATACACCTTGAACCAATGTTTCTGTGATGTATTGTACAGTGTAAGGGTTAACTCCCATTCTTTATTAGTTCTGTATGTTTCATCATGCATTTCACACTAAAATACTGTACAGTACTGTACTGTACCTTAATTACTACATAGTAAAGCTACACGTACTATTAAAGTAGCTCTGGAAACTATATAAAAGTTTAGTGTCCAAACAGAAATTGAGTATTTTACTGTACCACAGTGACACTGTTCCCCCTGACATCTCAAAGGAGATGGGGTGGGGTTGGGTGGGGGATAGGGAAACAACCTCTAAATCAATGAAATTTTACCTTTCCTGCAGAAGCCTATTAACTTTGAGAGCCAGGGATGTGGACCCCTTATTTATTATCTATTAAATGAAGTTCATACTGTAATGACCTTTCCACATAGGGAAAGAGCAGCAAAAGTAGTATTATGACAGAGACTAAACAGGGAGAGTGCTCCAGGAGTAATACCACCCCATTCCTCACATCGTACTGGACTTTTTTTGTAGATGATACAACATCTGTACCTATGTGAACAAGGAAAACAGTAACAGTATATATGCAAATTACATACAAGGTAAATTTACAGGAAGGAGAAGGTAGGTTACGAATAATGCTTGTGGGTAATACTTTATTCTTAAACTAGCAGAAAACTAATATTGTCGCCAGAGTCATTTTTCACCAACCAATAATTGAACAGCCAATACGTGACCAGAATCTTATAAACAAGAGCTCTACTACCTAATGATGACTTTTGAATTGCCTCTTTCACTGACAACAAACACTATTGCATGTTGCTTGGTGCATGGCCCAAAGCTCAATATACAGAATGTACTGAACATTTAAAATTTGTAATGTGGTGACATGTTGATATGGCTCGCAGGTTGTGAAAGGAAATCAGTTTTGTAGAATATCACAAGACAGGATTATGAAGGGAGCTTAGGAAGATACAGTATGGTATATTTCCACTGCACAACAAAGAAGTTAAAACAACTTCAAAAATGATTTAATCTTGTGATTTTTTTCTTTTTCTCAGTTGACATCTTTAGCAAAAATAGCAAAATACATTGGTTCAATTACTGATACCTCAGGAAATGGTATCAGGGAATACTGCAACACGTTTTAGGAATTGGGTAGAAAATATGGTACCAGGTAACAAAGCACCGCGTGGGTACCTGGATACGAAGGGGTTACAGCCAAAGGTTTTCGAGACGGAAGGTCCACGAGATGGAAGGTCCACAAAAATTTCTTCACTAAAACTGTATGTTCGTGCCTGTTAAATGTACTGTAGGTCTTGGTCTAAAAGTAGTTGTGAATAATGGAATGTATTCAGAGCGGAGGTACAGTAAATGACCACCTTGAATCAAGTAGTTAAGTTTAGTAAGGATAAGGAACAGAAAGGACCAAACATCCACTAAATTCATCCACTCTGGTCTCGTGGACCTTTGGTCTTGCAAACCCAAATTCAATCATTTCTTTTTCCATGCCAAATCATTTCTGACTTCACACTAATGTGCCAATCCATTTCCGGTCTCCTGGACCTTCAATTTTGCAAGAAACCCCCATACCAAGGTTACCTGTGCAAACACAAACTGCTGCATCATATTCCTCCAAAAGGTCGGCCAGGTCTGCCCAGAAAGGGCATGAAATATATGTAGTAACCAACCTTGACTGATAAGGCCTATACACATATTTCTTTCAAAGTACTTCTCTCCATATCCCCTTGTTAAAACTGATACAAGATACAAAACATTTATACAAGATAGTATGATGTAACACAATACCAATACAGGCTTTATATATATACAAAGAGTATTTCTGCATCAAGCACAAAAACAATGTAATAAACTGTGCATGTATGAACAAACCATCATAACATAGCTTGCATCAGAGTCAAATTACACAGTACACAGTTTTAACTGGACTTCAATTATCTCCTACATACATGTTCCAATTGAAGGCCTTTACAACATGTTCTCTATTAACTGAAGGAAACTAAATGGAAAATAAACACACTATGAGATCATGCATGCATTTCAAGGCATTTTTTTTAAAGGGCATAAGCAGTCACCCCAAACTTATTTCGAAGCAATAGCCATATCTCACAAATTTCTTCTTATTTCCCTTCTAAGCATCTTTCACGATATTTCAGGAATTTAACATTTCATACTGGAGGTAAAGCAAGGAGTAAGGACTTGTAAATTTCCCAATTTAGGGGAAAAACATTGTCACATGATTCTCAAGAGCCATTCATGAAACAGGGTAGACTATTACACTAATCTAAAGCGGAGTGACTGCATTTTCCCTTTAATCACGGAACAGCAAGGAAAGTCCTATCCTTCATTTGACAGAATAGTCTGCACTTCTGTTCATATTTTTCTCTAAAATACTTTAAGGACACTAAAAATTACAGTGTGTGATGAAATGATGTGACTGCCATCTGTTGTATATATATTAATGACACATCTACCAGAAAAACTAAAGATGTTTTTCATAGTTTGTAATAAGAGGCTTAAAAGCACACAATTGCCATATTTTCAGAAACTTTTAAACCTAGCTAAGGGTCAAACTGAAAATGCTGTCCCCCATTTTGAGTGAGTGTACCCTGGAACACTACAGTAGTTCAGGAATGGCTCATCTTAATCATGCGAAAATATTTTTATCACTTATTTCTTGAATTTATGCAGAACAACTCCTTGGTTTACCTCCCGTTATTCAATGACTTTATCAGGAAACATTACAAAAATACTTGTGAGAGAAATAAAAGGAGATCTGTATGATTTAGGAAATTTTTAAAAATAAACTTGGGGCAACTGCCTTCTCCCTTTAACATTGGCCAAAGTTATCTCTACAATCTGTTTTTGGGAGATCTTTTGTGGGAATAAGGTACATGTATACTTTTCCAAAAAACATAAACAAACTACAGTGCAATAATGGCAAAGTGGAAAGAAGTCTTGTTCTGCAGTGCGAGATTTTCTTTCAAAATCAACATTTTTTTTCAAATAGGGAAGTCCTGTGATATTAAGCAACATTGCTACAGGGTTATTTGCTATCCTGTCATGAGTTTTCAGTTCATTATGATTGCAATGCTTGTACAGTAATGTAATATTTTTCAAAAACATATATTTTTATAGTAAATTGGGTGTTATAATTATATTCAGCAGCAGTAACAACCACAACAAATCTTGGCCCTGTCGAAGTAAACGGTAACAAACTATGTTGTACACTACTAATGAAATATGTCACAAGGTACTGGCTAAGCTTGGGCCTCTCTAATATTTGCTGAGTCATGACTCTTGCAGCAGGGCTAGTGATGCCATAACTGGGCAGGAACATTTATCACAGCTCTGCTGTACTAGATTTACCCAAAATCTACCTGTTTTGTGAATCTATGAGCCCTACTTGCCTCACCTATTACTACTAATGGGAAGTCCATCTATCGCAGAATGTATACTGGCAATGAGTTTCCCAACTGGATGGACTGTCCAATATTAGTAGTAATAGAGGAGGTAAGTAAAAGAGAAAAAGATTGTTGGCTTCTGCCCTACCAATGAGCAGGGTTGTGCACAAGTGGGGACTGGGCACTTGCCAGTAAATCCCCCAAAACACTCCGTAACTTTAATACTGACTATTAAAAGCCTACATTCACCAGCTCGGTGACCTGCAATTCCAGAAAAGGCTTTTGCTGAGAATTAAGTCTCTAATAACCATTTTGATTTCAGGCGACCAAAAGTACAAAACATTACTCGCCATCAGCCACTGAATCAAAATCAGTGATCGCACATACTGACAAAATGGTTGCCACTACGACCATTTTGGTTGCATTGTACAGCCGTGCCAAAGAGTAACAATATGCCAGTAGGCTTGCACAACAGGCTTGACAATGATGGAGGTGCCTGCTGTACTTGACAATGTCAGAGAATCAAAATGCTCTACTGAAGTGAAAACTTTGACTTGCTTAATGAATAGAACAAGATATCAAGAGCCTGTCAAGTTGTAATAATTTATCTTACTTAAAACCTGCAAAAATATCCAAAACAGAAGTTTCAAAATATGATTTTTGTGCATATTTTTGAAAATATTGCAAATTATCCAGTAGTTGTGATTCTAAGGAAAGTGGAGTTGCTACTGAACTCCCAGGCAGACGTTACATGACTCTAAGGTATGGTAAAGTCAAATAACCTGGCAATGACTAGCCTTGGCAAATACTTTTTAAACATGTTTTGATTTCACATTTTGGTCACAAGGAGGACTGACTGTCATTTCGCAGTCAGGTCAAGAGCAAAATCTTGCACACTTCACCAACCTGACAATGACACCACAGTAGTACTGCAGTCCGGTATTTGCAATGTAAGCTGGCCTTAAAATGGTGCCGTGAAAAAATACCCTTATAGCAACAACGTTTTATGAAAGGCATCATTTAATACAGGCTGAGTTGTATCAGTTCCCCAAAACTTACCTGGCCCCCGTTTCATAAAGAGTTAAGATCGATCGTAAGTTTGATCTGCCATGTGATCACCCTATTGAAATCAAACTTAAGATCGATCTTAACCCTTTATGAAACAGGGCCCTGGTTTGGGAATCTATGAAACCTACTTACCTCACCTATTACTACTTTTGGAATCACTTCCCTTGCCCTCCTTGTTTGGATCGTGGGAACTGGCGGGTGGGAACGGAGGTTGGAACCGGCAGGACCCTACACCAAAGGCGGGAGAACAACAGGAGGCCCGAAAAAACCGGGAAAAAACCATAACAAGTCCGATAACATACAACAGTACTAGGAGAGAATGGACTAGCCTAAGAATTCCAAAACAGGAATGCGATAACACGAGGTAACAATACCAAGGGAAGAATGCGCATAACAAAGGGGGAAAGCCCAAGCCAGCAGCCTACAATGGAAATAGGCAACTAAGGCTGCCGACCGAGACAAGCAACTAAGGTACTCAAAAAGGTAGCTTGAAACGGTAAATGGGGGCCAAAACGATCCAAACAAGGAGGGCAAGGGAAGTGATTCCAAAAGTAGTAATAGGGGAGGTAAGTAGGAGCAAAAGAGATGTGATTTTTGCTTTATTGTTGTATAAGAAACAGCGGGACTAACCCTCCAACTTAATGTTGTTACACAACCACAGCCAAGCGAGATCTCCCACTGTGTAATCTGTAGATAGATCCCAGAGACCTGCCACCCTAACCACCATACTGTAAATCTGAGTCAATGCAATTGCCTGAAAGGAAGATGGCAATTTTAAAGAGATGCTTTCATTTCAACATTTTTTGTTAGAATGACTTTGCACTTTTACTGATTCTCTGCCTTAAATTAAATTACTGCTGCAGCTGAACTTGCATGTGAGTGGCAATCAATACTTCTCGCAGTCCGAGCAGATAATTGCTAAAGCGTTTCACTATACCATACAGTACAAGTATAAGATAGTAGCCACAAGGATAATAATATTTGGGTTGCCCTTTTGCCAGGGGGGAGTGTCTAATATGACAATTCTTCAAAATTATCCCTGTGCTTCAATTTGGTCCCCCTTCTAATTATAACTTGCCTGTACACAACAGAACAGTTTAATATGCAAAAGGGGACTCTTTTTACATCAGCAAGAGTTTTAGGTCAAACAATGCACAACTAGTTGGGCAGAATAGTGGTTTTTGGCTAAACCAGGATTTGAGGTTTACACCGTAGTTTTATTTCAAGCTGATTCATATAGTTCTTGACCTAAATATGACATTTCTGCCTGTTGAAAGTCACAACATTGAGCATTGTTCCCTAGCAACTAAATTCAAAATAGTGACCTTAACTTTCTATTAAATAACAAAAAATTATCTTTAATATATTTTTGACATAATTACTCTTAATGTCTGTTCATATTTTTGATAAATATTCAGAACTTATTTTTAGGAACTTTTTTGTTGAGATTCTGGTCAGCCAAGATGGCCAAAAAACAAAATGACCACCAATTTGGTGATAATAACCCCCCCCCCCCAAAAAAAAAATAAGGTAAATAATCTTCAAAAAAATTTTTTTTTCATAATTGCTCTTAATACTATTTCTAAGTAATATTTCAACTTATTTTCAAACTTTCTGTCAGGAACCAAGCAAACCAAATTGGAGGAAAATCAAAACGGCTGCTTAGTTGGTAAGCAACCTGACAAGAATTTGTACTTCAAAAGCTATAGGCTTCTCCCACATGTGTGGTCGCTTAGTGTCATTAAACAACTACCCTTGAAGGCCTGTATTATATTATAATTATATTACAAGTACATATTGAAATAATCCAGTATTATAACAAGAAATAATAACCAATCATTAAAACTATTTTTGACACAATGGACAGACTGGTCAATGCTGCTACAGTGTCAGCAGGCAGAAATTTCTAATTAAGGTCAAGAACTACATCATTAACCTTAAATCTCAACTCCAGATTTACGTCACGTTCTGCCCGATTAAACTACTTTTGTCCTGGCACCTTGCCAACTCTGTGTTGCCATAAAGAACAGAACAACCAGGAAGTCCATTAAGTACAAACTGCACACTTGACTGAAATTCAAAGTTCTTGAAAAACCTTGAATCAGTACAGCCTATTAATACACATTGTGTTCAAATTCCTCATTTCCAACAATTCTCACTTCTACAAAAAAGAAAAAATTGGCAGAAATCAGAATGAGCGGAGTTCACTGGTGTACGCAGGGGGCCATTGGGCCATGCCCCCCCCACGGATGACAATTTTTTTTTCTTTTTAGATCCCCCATGTTTCCCCATGGCCCCCTCACTGATGCAAATTTGTTTTTAGTTCCAAGTAATATGCAAATTTTGAAACACAAATTTTACTTCAAAAGGTAGCATATGTGGCACCAGACTGCACCTATGGACACCTAATTTTTCAAAAATTTTCAAGGGGGAGGCTTGGTGATCACACAACATACTGCATGCCCCCTTCCCCCCTTGAAAGAAATCCTGCGTACACCACTGGCAGAGTTTATTCACCTTATTCAAGCACACTCAATTTTACTCCAACTCAGACTTGAACAAATCAGTGCATGCTTCCAGTTCTGAAACCTTAGGACTTGATGGGAATGAATGAAAATAAAAAAAAAATACAAAGTAACATATTAAATCAAAAGATACACATACACAATTATCTTAACTGGATGTTAGCTTTGCTCCCATCTATGAGCTTTTTTCATTTTTACCAAGTTACTTCCAAGTTCTACCTTGTACTGTAACATGTAACAATCCTAACTCTTTACAACACATGCAGTACAGAGTAGACATAAATTTTATGAATGGATAAGAAATGCTTGTAAATGCTTCCAGAACAAATACTGTAGATGAGTTTATATACCAACTTTTACACTTGATTTTGGCAAAAGATGATCAGAAATGTCGTGAGCAGCACTGCACCTTGACTGTGGAAGAGTTAACCACTACTAATTACACACTGTGCCACAAAGCTATCATATTTAAAATCACCCATTTTTCCAATATACCAACAGTTGCATGTTTCATTGTGGAGCACCTGGAGCTATGCTTTTATGCAAATTTGATTGTACTATCAACACTGTTTATATTAGATGCCACCCGATATGAAGTAGTAATTTAAAAGCCATAAGCTTCTCCTACATTCCTGATCATGTAGCGGTCATGAAGCAACTGCCCTTTGAGGACATTATTATCATTGTTATTCTTATCATCACTATGTACATCTATGTAGTCTCCTTTCTGCAGCATGGCTGGGTCCTATGATTTGTAGTGGTACCCCAGGAAGATATTTAAAAAAGAATTTATGGATCATTATGAACGTCAAATGACGATCAAGAAACTATTCGTACTTGCAGCACTTCCAATATATTTGTTTGGTCTGCAATTTGTCAAATTTGATCAGAAGTGACAAGTTCACATTAAATCATAATTACTGGTCCTTGTCACCTTTGTACAGTGTCAAACTCAGTTCAATAATCGCCTACATTAAGAAAAGTAAAAAGAAAAAATAAATAAAGTATACCACTACAGTTTACGCAATTCAATGTAACTTGACTTTTAGTAGCAGGCACCAGCAACTAATGTCACAGACACCAAAGTGGGATTCTGGCCCATCAATTGATCTCCTCATAGACGGTTGGTTTTATCGAAATACGGTTGTAGTCCAAGTTGAAGAGATGGTTGTTTTGTTTTGACCCTGCTAATTTTAGTAACCTCATGACCTTTTAAGAGAGTATTATGGGGACATTTCTACATTTAAAATGCGCGGGCAGTCTATTTTAAGAACAGTTCTGCTACATACAAGGTTTGATCCGAAAGTTGGATGTTTTCAAATAGTGCCATCGTTTTTTTATTGTACCTTAAAGTTATATATCGATGGAATCAATGAGGAGTAGTTGTGTGATAAAACAAGATCAGTTTAGTTCATTTTGCAGTTTGCTCGTGGTATGGTATGTTACTACAGCTGTTTGGCGATATGTACTGTATGTACATTGGTAAAAGTCGTTAGAACTTAGCCTTGCTATACCCCACCATGGCTAGCTAACATCATGGCACCATAACTAGTCTAGACATGAGTCTTGTTACCTTAAAACTGATATTAAGCAACATAGCTCTTTACATAAAACCAGGAAGCCAAAAGGCTTAGTGATTCCTTGCCAAAAGGGGGATGCATTGTTACTGTACACAGAGGTTCAAATTTATACTTCTTGACTACATCATTTTTAACGGTGCATTCACAGTTTGACCCCTGATGACCTCACATGACCTTATATCACCACCAAAACTTGAATAGCAAAACAAAATTGAAAAAAAAAAAAAAAAAATGTCTAAGAAGAGATTTAACTGTGCTTCCTCGTAAAGTCATTTACAAAGTTCAGTTTCTTACCTCTGGTGACCTCAAATAATTTGTGACCTCCAACAAAAAAGGGTTCCTCCTCTCAACATGACAAATCTTTATACAGTACTAAGTATGAATAGTTTGTCTTTCCTATCTTCATATATCATGTTAATAAGGCTTTAAGTTTTTGACCTTTAGTGACCTCAAATATCCTTTGACCTTCACCAAATCAATAGGGTTATTTCTTTAATAGTAACAAACATACATACCAATATGAAGTGTCGGTCACTGGTATCTTGAGATAGCATGTTTACAAGGTTTTCATCTTTTGACCTCTGGTGACTTCAAATGACCTTGACCTTCACCAAAAACAATAGCATTCTTTCTCTCAACATGACAAATCTATACCAAATATGAAAAGTGTCCTTTATTCCTACCTTGAGATATCATGATAACAAGGTTTTTGGTCTTTGTCCTCTGGTGACCTCAAATGACCTTTCACCTTCACCAAAATTCACAGGGTTCTTCCTGTCAAAATGATAAATCTGCATACTAAATATGAACAGTGTCGCTCATTCCTATCTTGAAAAATCACGATTACAAGGTTTTCGGCCTTGACCTCTGGTGACCTCCTTTGACCTCCACCAAAACCAGCAGATTTCTTCCTCTCAACATGACAAATCTATATACCAAATAAAAAATGTGTCACAAATGCATACACACACATACACACACGCAACATCACCATCCCATAGATTCCTTGCCTGCCTTTGGCAAGGAATCAATAACCAGGGAGCTGCCTGAAATATATTTTATTTCTCAGCCAACTCAATGAAATGGGGGCAAGTATATATGTTGCAAAAATATTAACCATGGTTTTCTATCAGATTATTAAAAATATTTTTAGTTTGGGGTTACAAGTACTATACTCTACTACCTCCTTTATACTGTACAGTAACTGACCACACTACACTATACATTGACAGTTACATCTTTGCAATGCAAGCCAATTATTTTCAACTTGCATTAAAGTTCCAGTCCAGAATTCACATCCTAAATGATAAATAAGATGCTCTTACAGAGACTTTGTTTACACATTCACACTGTTTGTTATTCACCCTTTTTTCATACCAAACCCATGAAGAATACTCTAGATAATTTTCAGACTGATATTAAGGATACATACACCACACCTCGACATCACAGAGTGCTGAATGAGCAGATTTTCCTACGACCAAACAAATGTAAGAACATTACCATACACTATTAGTATGCACGTACTACCTCTGAGTTAGTACTTTCATGCTATTACCAGGTTCATCCTTCCTCTTAATATCTTCAATGCTTTTTTTTTTACAAATTTGATCTCCTCCAAGTGACTAGGGAAACCATGTTGACAGATCTTAATTACTAACGACTTTTCAGCCAAGTGAGAAAGCGGCCAGCCATAAAAGTCAACACCAGCCAATAATCATCTCTCCCAGCATGCAATCTTTATCCTCTGACGAGTGTTTCAGTTTCTCTTCATATTATGATAGTGCAGCATTGCATCTTTTTAATTAAAAGCCAAGATACCCTGTACAATTGCCATCAAAGTTTGTCGATCTGCTGTAAAGATGATCACTGTTTTCAGAAAAGGCTGGAACATCCACCATGAGAACTACTACGTGTATTTGGGCGACAACAACTAGACTGTAACTGCACACTTTGACGATAGAAAATATACATCAATACGAGGCATTAATCTTTTCATGACCCCAAACAATAGATACAATATTATTAAGACTGTAAGTTAACACTCTAGGCTATGTTATTCATGAATATCAAGCACTAATCTTTTTACAGCACTGTAGATATGAACGTGTAGCCTATTACTGTATAACAATCAAATACATTTGACATGCATACTTTCAAGAGCATGGGAAATGAAAATATATTCCACCATCTGACAAGAAGTAACATGTGTTTTGTACAGCCATTATCTTCTCACACTGCTAAACAGTTGTCACGGTGAGTAAAAAGATTTAGGGACTAATTCAGCTCACCTTTCTGCACACAAATGTAAACTTACAGTATCTACCCAGTTCAATGATACATGAATACTTGTACAGTATGTAAGGACAAACATGTGTATTATAGCAGTGACTATGCAGTTTTAATTCATTATGATCATGAACTTTCTGCAGCCTCAAACTAATTTTCCTTTGCAGAATTTAAGGTAGAAGGAAAAGAAATGATTTGAGGACCCTAAAGTGAATCTTTGGTATTTCCTATGACTGCACTGCAGATCCCTGCATTATGAAATGAGCCAGATATGTGAAGTGAAGCATGGAGCTAACTTGAAATTTGCATGTACAGCTTGAATGCATTACTGCTGATACAAGAATGTTTCTATTGATCAGCCAAGTTTTATATAGAAGAGCTCAGCAATGTTCATACTATGGTGCAATGGCAGAATTTATACTCTCATAGGCAATTATTTTTATATTTGTGGGAAATCACTGCACATATTTACAGTAGAGTTGCCTAAATCAACCAATTACCAAATAGAAACAATTTCAATTTTAAAAAAAAAAACCCACACTGCAAACATTTCCAATGTAAAATCTCCACTTGCTTTAAACGTCATAAAAACCTGCAGATTTTTTTATTTCAGTAAACTCAAAAACAGAGGTGTCAAGATTTTACGTTCAGTGCCACCTCTGCCTACACCTATAGGGTACAGTTTCACAATATTTTTTTAAGAATGAACATAATGCCATGAAATGATTGGTTATTTATTCACATCTATCCTGAAGACCTGGTTTACTGTGTGACCTTTCACTTGGGTTGTTATTTAAGTCTTGGAACAGAATTTCAAAAAGTCCTGTAGTTCTTGTCATGCTTATAGATCAAGAGTCACCTTACAGAAGGTGATGCAAATCATGTATATACTTCCAATATTTTAGATACCACCCTAGACTTCAGAACCTTCATGTCATCACAGTACTAGCACCAAGTTTGGAGATTAAGGGCAACATCTGCATTATAGTTACTGTAGTTGATTATTTACTTGAGTAATCAGCCACACTGTATAATCTCAGCATGCGATCTGATATTACATAATGACATCGCACTCAATAAATCATTGAATCCTGTAACAGGTATGAAGACCACTAAAGTAACATTATAGACAGCTATTGCATCAAATATCTTTAAGTCATCTCACAAATACGTTGCTTTGCATGTTAATATAATGTTCCAGCATATTTAGCAACAAATTACGGCATTGAATAAAGAATCACACTTATGTTTAGGTTTTACACCCCAATGTCTAACTTTTTGCCCTAGTATTGTATCCTATATATAAACGTAACGAACTCATAAGCTCTTGCAGACATAGAAATAAACATCTGCTGTGTAACTATTCCAATAGGTAACATATCTTTGTTTACTGAAATTGTTCGTGTCCGTTCTTTTAAAAAGCGGGCACAACACTTCACGATACGGTCCCAAAACGGACACGAGCCAATATTGTTGA
>WURT03577859.1:0-11807 GCA_009936505.3 Holothuria glaberrima
ACACACACACACAACGTCACCATTGCATAGATTCCTTCTGCCTTCGGCAAGGAATCAAAAATTAATGGCAAAGTCAGAAAAGCCTGTGTATTCTGAAAAGTACACTATGTATTGATGTAATAACAGGCTTAACAGCTGCACCCCTTTGAAACTTGATACAATGCAATTTTAAACTCTTTTCATGGGTATGCAACTTATTTATAATCATTTTATGTGCCTAAACTGGTTGCAAATACCAAATCATCTATTCCAAATATCTCAACATTAAAGTTGAAATTACCACCATCAAATTTACATACCCTCACATAAGTTCTAACATTATTAAAACCTTTTTTGTAATTTTTCCCAGAAATGACATGTTCCAGAAGGGAAATTAGGTTGGCATCATTTCAATTCCTATGTGCATTACCAATCAATATGAGTGATATTACAGTATGTGGCCTTATTGTTTCTCACAAGAAAAAAAATAGAAGGGCAGGATAGCTGTTCAAAACCTTTATTACAACAAAATATTATATCTGCATATATATCTAATATAGATGAATATGCTATCACTCTGAAGCAAACAGTACTTCAGTAAAGTGCAATGGAAGTTTAGAGATGTACAACTATTTTTTTTTTTTTATCTTTTTTCTTTCTCTACCCCTCATCCTTCTTTGCCCATTTTATTATTGTAACCTTTGCAAACAACACAAATTATTAACCTTCTCCAACCCTGAACATGGCCAGAGGCTACTTTACTATATAGTGAGGGGGTGTTCAATTGTTGTTATAAGTAAGGTTAATAGGAGCACAAGAGATAGGAAAGAACAATCCTTTGCGACACGGACAATGATAATAAAAATATAATTTCCACGGTCACACAAGACATTGTAAGAATTTGATTAGGTCAAAGTTGTTATTAATTACTTGATGCTCAATTTGAATGAAACGGCTCAAAGGAAGCTAGTTTGTTGGACAAAGCAAACCATTTGCTGCTATATTTAAGTTTTACAATTTTCTCTATGGGCATGTTGAAAAACTTATTTTTAATACAAATTAGCAATCACTTTGTGCTGGTTCTATGCAACAACTGTTTCCTACATTAAATCCCCTGGTAAATTAAAAGACTATGACTTTCAAAAAGATGTGAGATCCTTTTTACTGTGCAAAATCCCTCCTGCCACAACAAATTTCAATCAGAACATAATCATTCGAGTAAATGCTTTAACTGTGGTAACAGAATTGTGGGAGTCAGTAATAATCTGAGAAAAGCCTTGAATTAGAGGCAGGATTTAGGGGCGTTTGCTATTGTGTCTCAGATCACACATTCCTCCCAGAAAGCAGCTATACTCATCGATCTAATGAGAAACCTTCGATGAGTAAAAGACTTGTTTACAGCACAAACAGCAGCTGGGTAGAGAGGATCCATTTGAGCAATAATTTGGGCAAATAATGCCCTAAAACAATCTTCAATGATTGGTTCTGTCAGTGCACATTAACTTGAGCACTACGATGCAAAATTCTATTTTCACCAGATATTTGTGCAAAGAAAAAAGAGAAAAATTTATAGGCCCAGAGATAACTGGCATTCATTTATATTGAAAATGTTTATTGTAATTGGTTAATTCTAATCCTTTAACATTACTTATGGTCTCAGTTTTCATGGTGGTGTAGACTTAAATACTGGCTCCTTCTGGTTCCCCATCAATCACTTATCCATAGGTTATAGTATTTCAATTTTTAAGTATGTCCTTTACATGTTAAATTATATTTTATACATGTTGCACTGATACACAAACTCTAATTTTAATGGCCACATGAAATCCACAAAATTGCCTGGTTTAGGAATCTATGAGCCCTGCCACTTACCTCCTATTACTGTTACATGTAAATAGGAGGTAAGGAGAGGCAATGTAGATTTGCAAATTTCTAAAAATTTACAAATGGAGACATCTGGTAAATATGTTTTAGTGCAGAGGTTCTTAAATAGTGGACCATTGGTTGTGACCAATCTACAAGGCAATCCAATTGGGAGGTTGAAAAAGTGAACATGCAAGTAACCATCATAAACCTCATTTGAGACATTCAAATATGCTAATGGAAACTACTGCTCCCTAGAATGAAGCATAACATAGAATTTTGATATACTCCATTGTTTGGTCAACCTTTGCATGCATGCATGCACTGGTATCCATCATAATTACTTGTCGCATTGGTACTTTCTAAATATGGCAGCTTGAGGGTACTTATTGTACCAAGGCTTAATTCAGCCTACCATTCTGTCAGCATACATCATCAAATCGAGCAGCTGTCAGTCAAGTTCAGCTGTCAAGAAGTGGTACAGAGCAAGGATCCTCCCAGCCTTAGAGAAAAAGGCTACAGACTAGGAACAAGACTAGGAGTGATTAGTACACCTCTGCCTCGTTACCATCTGAGCAATAGTCGAAAAGAGAGGGCAAATCTCGCTGGCCTTGATTCATGATCAATCTGGTGCAGGGTCCTCTCTAAACACTCAATGAGCCAAGTGGTTTCCTGATCCACAAATGTTAAATTTAAATGAAGGCAGGTCAGATCAGAGGAGGCTGGTGGGATAGTTGGCATGAGCCCGAGGATACTTTTCCCAATGGTACAGCCATGAGCACAAAATCACTTGACAATTTTGTCAAATTTACATTTATATTTAAAATGTGAACATCCTAAACATTACATCTCAAAATCATGAAATGGTTATATGCAGCTCCCAAGGCCAGGAACAGCCATTTTAACATCTGGGGGGAATTTTTTGCAAAAATTCCATTGTATGCTATGTCCCAACTAATGGGTTAGTTAGTTACATTTTTGTTTTAAGTAGTTCCGGCCACAGCCTTTTTTTTCCAGTTGTGGCCCAACTAACGGGAGTACTCCACTTAGTGCCATGTAAACATCACACCTACCAACATGCACACACTTTTCAATTCTGATACATAATACTCTGATTCTCACCTGATTCTACTACTTATATGAGCCTGAAATAAAAGCTATTTTAATACAAGGGTCAAATTACTACAACCATGGCCATTTGTTAGGTGTTCCTCAAATGCCATTTGAAGATAATTTATAAAAAGATTCTTTCCAATGTCCACAATTCCGTAACTATATCAGACCTTCCAGGGCCTTGATTATCTGACCTTTCCCAGGGTGTTGTTCCTAAAATCCACTATGGGCTTTACCTATTGGATTCTTGTAACAACAAGCCCCTGGACCCCACATTCTCAGATCAAGCATTTTAAGTTCCTGTAGCCCTGTTTAATTATTTCAGCAAGACCTTAAGTCCTAAATGCTATGTACTTGTCCACTAGCTGCTTGCAAAATTTTCCTCGTGAAAATATAGGCACCATCAAAAATAACAATCCTAGCCAGAGTGAAAAAACAATACAAGAATGCATATGATGTACAAATATCACTTTCATAATTTGAATGACAGCAAAGTAAAATAGAACATAAAATGCAAAACACTAAAATAACTGAATCATTCCAAAGTTCCTAGCTATGAAAAGGTTATACCCAGCTTTCAAGACAAGACAAATGCATGTCTCTCTAAATGTTAACAATTAACCAAGGAAACAATATTGTTTGACAGTGTGTTATCTACTCCTTCCAACAGTTAAAAAAAAAAAAAAAAAAAAAAACCAGCCAGCTTCAATCCATATTTCTCATCAATATTTAACACTATGTAGCCCATTATGCAGTCAGTCTAGTACATAAAAAGATGTTAAAAGAATTTAGCGGAAAGCTTTCTGAAGAAACACTTCAATCTTGTACATCTCACAGAACAGTCTAGAGACAGGGATTATAAAACCACACACAATGAAAGTTACAACAGAAGGAGAAGCCATATCATCATCAGAAGATGAACCAGTAGGTACAGAGAATCTCACATGATAAATCACACACAGACTGCACATACAGCACTCATGTGCCAACTATTTAACACAGCAACTCAGAAGACACTGCAGTTCTTACTATGCATTTGAATGCCTGGCATTCTCATGTTCTAAATCAAAGAACTCTTATTGCCTGGATGACATTTAGAAGCTCTGGGTCACAACTAGCACTTGAGGCACAAAGTCGTAGCTCCCACAGTGCAGCTATATTCTTCACAGGCAAACCATTTTTAATTAGTTTAAAATGAGTTTTAGCTCAGAATGAAATAAAAAAACAAAAACAAATTCAACTTAAAAAGGAGTATATGGTATACATTTGGTAAGCATCTCTTAACTTAAAAAAAACCTATAAAATTTTTAGTTAACTTACGAATGTAAGTGCATAATGGATGAAAGTACAGAGATATTGGCATCAAGTGTACGTAAAACATGAAGATATACACTTCACCTGAATCTAGGTTAACAGCAAAGATTTAATACGATAACAAGATTGAAACTAAGTCAAGATGATAAAAATAAGTACACTATTGATTTATGGATTGGGATTTATGAAAATTAATTTTGAAGTGGCACCTTTGAGGGAGATGAACCCATCTGATAGAAACACGAAAGTGGTGGCATGGAGATGTCTTTATATTTTGGAAGGATGGTGATGTTAAAGACTTGATACTGTATATCAAAGAAATTGTGATATCTGATCTGAGGTATGGGTATTAAAAGCTAACAGAGACACATTCAAAATAATATTAAGTAAGCATGGAAAGTTTTGATCTAGAGAGCACATGATTATTCATAAACAAAATATATTCAACAGGATAACTTTCAAAGTCTAATGCAATGGGCTGTGTAAGGCTATGAATTTTAATCATCTCTTCCTATATGGGTACATATCCCAACTCGTCTCCCTCCAAAATGAAATTTGTAGATGCAATAATCTTAACTAACCCATCTCCCCATCACCACCCCCACCCCTAAAAAAAGTACAACTGGAAAAAATCTTACTCCTAAATTTAATACTGTCTGTTTCAATGAAATTGTATCATTTATTCTGTACCAACCCATCTCTTTTTATCCCCACCCCAACCCTATCAAAAGTACAACTGGATAAAAATCTTACTCCTAAGTTTTATATCAATGATATCCTGTCACTTAAGATAGTAAAATTCAATCAGTTTACTCATTAAATAATGAGTTCATACAACTCTCAACCATACAATCAATTATGAACAGGCAAAACATTTTGACAAGAATATAAACACAAAGACACCCTCTTATTCAGGTTCTATATTCTAGTTTAACTTTTGAAATCTGACATGTATCATCAAAATGGGCAAAATACCCCAAATTTGGGAAAATTCCAAACAGCTTTAATCACTTTCATCACATTGCTCATTTTCACTACTCATGAGAATGACAAGGAGAAGAGCAGCATTCCATCATCTTTTTATTTGTTTGCTCCAGCAACAGTACAATGGAATTTGAAAGTAAACAGTGTAACCATCTCCAATCCTTCAAAACAGAAGACATTGAGACAATAAGATGGCCAAGTAATTAATGCATGAATACCTTGGAAATGGCTTAGCGATGCAAATGTGCCGACACGCTGGAAACAGTGAGATGAAAAACATTAATAGGGATTGCTGTTATGGTCACTTAATACAAAGTGAATGATTTTGTTTTTGTAAGACTTAATTGCACATGTCAGTATCTGGAACATTCAACTACCTCTCTGTGAACATTTCTTCCCCCATCTGTCTGTTAATGTCAAACCTCCTTACAATTTTTTAAGTAGTCTTCTTAAGTCAACATAAAACAGTCTCCACACTAGACGGTGCTAGGTTAAAGCTTCCAACAAGTTTGAGTCATTTTGTTACCAACTTGTGCCTTCTTTATCTTTCCTAAAAGCACTTATAGTGAAATACTACATTTTTGATTCATGTCTAGACTGATTTCCAAAAGAAAAAAAGGGACGTAAAAGAAAAAAGGGAATGGAGACTAAACAAACAGTTACGCTGCAATGTTCAAATCAAAGCATGACAGTTACAGAGAGCAATGTCTTTTGGTTAAAAAATGGGACTAGATCCTACGGAGTTCTCTTAAAATGAAACGCAAATAATGTAGACGTAGATGATCACGTATTTGGTGAGTACATTTACAACAGCTTGAAAATTTATCCAATGCCATGGCCAACTGTACATTAACAGGCATTGCTGTTTCAAGCAATGAAGTTTAGCAATACTAAGGTTCGGGGTTCAGTCCCAGCCTGGGTCATAGTAAGGTAGATTTTTCTTCCAAGAGTGACTGAAGCTTTTCCATGGCTCCATGACCATCTCAATTGCAAGTATATGAGATTTGGATTAAAAGTTTGCAATGATAGCATCCAACCTTAAGTTTTAATCTATAAACCCTGGCAGGTTTCTCTTGTATTTGAGGCCATTTAAACATGATCATTTGTCAAAATAACCAGACCCTGCTTGAATTATGAAATGGAAGAATTCATACATAGGCACCCTACAAGCAGTCCAATAGAGGGAGAATTGGGTCAGGTTTAAATATGACCACTTCATGCGCCCTTTTTGTGAATGCCCTATATTCTAGCTCTGCGTGATTTCATTAACGCCTATACATGACCTTTAATAATTTAATAATGTTGATATTTAGATAGCTTTGAGGATAAAAAGTGTCAAATTATTGGTTATGATGTGTTCACACTTGTTGTGAAATTACTGTTGTGGAGTTGACATTATAATGGTAAAGGTATTTCCATATCTGCAGGATTTTTAAAAACACATAACAAGTTTCACAGGTGACCTACAACTGGTTGACCTGACCGGTTTATACATCTTTAAAGCCTGGCCATTCTATGAATAAACTTTGAACTTATCTTTCTTTTTTCCTTTTTCTTTTACCAACTTTGAATTTACAATCTTCTATACTTATCAGTGTATATAAGAGGTTTATTTTTCAGATTGCCCTCCTCCTCAGCTGCTGTTAGAAAGGTCCCCACCATCTCTTTAAAAGAAATATTGAAGTGTGAAATTAATTGTATGTATTGATGCTCTAATCAGTAAACAACTGAAGCCAGACACTACTTGCGATCACTGATAAAACTAGTAGAAATGATCATGTACAGCATCCACAGTTTCATCAAAATTGAATTCAAATGAGTTTGGTATTGCGTATCTTGTTTTGTATTCAGCAGGGTTCTTCCATAATGAAACTGCACAGTGTGCTCACAAGTACGTACAATCAACATTTGATGATTCCTATACATAATTAAGTGATGTACCAATCTGAAGTGACAAATCTTTCCTCTTAAAAATGTCGTACATAACCGATACCATCATCTACTCTGTTTAACAGTGACCATACTCTCGAATATGACAGTATTATGATGTACATAATACAAAGACACCACTTTGCATCTCAAACTGTCATAAATAATCTCAATCCTGTCTAATTTGTGATTGACCAATGCCCTCAAACCAAACGAGAATTTTTTATGTTCAAACATCACATTCATAAATACTACTCAGATGAGATACTTGGACATTTATTGGCACTTAAGACCATCATCTCATCGCTACAAATTCTTTCACTATCGAAGCAATTTTTATTACTTCTATATGCTTTTACAGGCTTTACATGCTCTCAATTTTTTTTTTTTCCAATTTCTCCTACAGATAAAATATACCCGCTCTTTTCAGTCTAATGGATGAAATCAATCATTATGCCAATTAAAAGAACTTTGTCACCTTGTAAACATTTTAATGAATTCGATATGGTCATTACATCAATAACATATGTGGAAAAAATCTTGCCTGATTTTTCAAGGGGTCAACATGGCACACAGTTACTTCTTGCCACTCTTTGAATAAAACATGCCTGACCAATCACATTGGCTTTATCTTTTTATCTACTGTACAACAAGGTTGTCCTAGTTACTGAGAATGGAAATGTTTACTTAAATTACATCTATAGAAGATGGATAGCCACTAGGAGACACTGAAGTTTATTTCTTTTGATTTTACTAAAATTTGGAAAATGGTTATTCTATCATTAACAAGGATCACTTGTTTACAGAAAAATGTAATAAAAGAGGGCTTTGGGGAAATATGATTTATACTTTTTGTCAGGGGATGGGGTGAGGGGTTTCTTGTCAACCAATATGAAGGCTTATTACTAATCAGACATTTTGGCATATAGCTTCAATGGAAATGGTATTTCATGCCTGTGACACAAATATAAACACTGTATGAAACTTCCAGCAAAGCTAGGATTTTACTTTCTTTTGTCAAATCTTCAAATGGTGCTTGTAGACAGTACAGGGTGATGAACCACGGAGATATAAATGCATCCCTTTATTATTCTATGGATGTTCATTAGAAACTTGCCATTCAAGTGAGATCAAAGACAAGACAGCTCTGGTCTACTTTTTTAAGGTTCACTGTGCTTGATCTTTGTCCATTAATTCTTCTTCAGTAATTGCAATCAATTAGCTTTGATCACAAAGATGATAAATATGTTGCAGTTTAAGGTAATTGTTTGAACAATGAAATTCCAGTGAATGATCAATTTTCATGATTGTTTGAGTGAAAATGATGACTGATAATTCTGTGAGGTTACAAAAGAAATTCTGATCTTACTTCTGATATGCTTTCCTGTCGGACTGTCTTTGTGAGGTGCCTGAGATTATAGTTCCTTAAACTTCCTCCATGTTTCTCAAAAACCTGAGTTTTCAATTGTAAAGATATGTGATCGATTTCAATTATCATGTCTAACTGGAAAGCACAGTTAACCTTTTTACGTACACATCACTTCTTCAGTAATAAACAGTATAAATGTCAACATTTGAAAAGTTAAAAAACAAACCAAAATTTTTGCTTACAGTTCCTTCTAGTTGCAAACAATAGCTCATTAAAAATTGAACACTATTATTTCCATACTTACATGTTCATTCCTGCAGTTTACAGCCATCATAAATAATGAATATGCATTCTCTATAATAACTGTGGTGAAGAAAGTTACACATTTAATTACACCTCCCCTTGTAATTTTCTAAATAAAAAGGTACTTGTGATGATGACATGATAGTGTTGAAGTGACTGAAGCAGTGAAGTGAACTTGGAAATGTTTTAAAAAATGAAAAGCTACAATGTTATCCGGCAATTTATGAAAATGTGACTTCTCCTGGAGCAAGCCCAATTTAAACAGTGAGCGACTTTACAACTCAATAAATTGGTCTTGAAGAAAAGATGCATTTATTTGTCGGCAATTATTTTGATGTAAATATTCTGGCAAGGCTGTTACATGATAGCCTTAGGTCTTGTTGAGAACAAAGTAAGCGCTAAGCTGAGAAGTAGCTGTTAATAGGTCATACATGGAAGTTATATATTATACCAAGGGATGAACTTTCAAATCGATGGATCTTCCCAACGACTGAAAACGGTTACATTTTGCCATTTAGCAACAAGATTTTTAGTGATACAGAAAATCAAAGTGTGCTGGGAAAGATTTGGATAGGAAACTTGAACTTTGGGAAATAAATGCCCAATCAATACAAGCAAAATGGTTAATTAACATTCCTTCAATGAATTCACATAGCTAAGTACAATGTGGCATAACATTTAAACTTAAGTAGTACAGGGATGACTACTAATTTTATAATTTTCATTTCTAAAATATGCTTGTTTTCTTTAAATAATTACTAATTGATATTATTAATTCTTTGTCTATAAAGGAATAGTGCCGTTTTGTCTCAATGTCACTTGCTGGTTTGTACTTGTCAAAGTCATTTTCAATGTCTGTGTTTATAATGATTATTTCACACACACACGTCCTCAAATTATCCGACCTGCAGTAATTCAAGACAAGCTATCTGTTAAGCATCAATGTTTTCTTTCAAGTTTCATCACATGTTACAGTACATGACAGAGCAAAGACGAGAAAAGTAAAATATCACTTCCTCAGCAAAAACAACCCTAAATTTCCTATCTGATATTCCAACATATGCAATAAAAACTCTTCAAACATTTTTAGCACCTTTGACGATTGAATTGTCACACTTATCCGAGGTCTGCCAAGCATTGCAGCCAAGCCTAGAATTTATAACAAATAAATGCATCTGCATACTCAAACAACATGACAAAGAACACACCATCATCTCAAAGAAAAAACAAAACAAAACAATAATAATCAATAAATAAATAAACTAAAACAAATAAAAAGATTAAAATACCCCCAAATTCTATTACTCTTTGTATAAGTCCTATGCATGAATCTCTTAATTATTAAATACATGGTCTGCCTTGTAATTTTCGAAACCATTACAGGAAAATAAAATTTACTTAGAAAAAACAAGTGAATAAAAAAAAAAAAAATTGAATAATTCCTCCCTTAAAAACCAGTAAAAATGTTAGCACTTAAAAATGTATGGGCGACTGCTAACACCTAATAGATATTTCTACTAGCTGATTCTGAGGTTAATGTTTTGATAGTAGCACTTGTGATGCACAGCTGACACTTAGCAGACATCACTGAGATGTAATACTGAGTTACCAAAAAGGTAAAAGATTAATTTCTCAGCAACTTAACGGCCTCAAGAAAGCATAAACATAAACACTCCCATCTTTCAAGAGCTACTCTTACTTTCAGTTGCACAGTGTGTCACTTCACTCACTACAACCTATAAAAAGGAGACCTAGGCATCCATTAAAAAATTCATTTTGACACATGTAATCAACTTTGTCCTTTCGTCCAACAGCGATTTACTAAAGTTGAGTATGCACTCCCCACGGTTAAATGTTTAACCATTTGAAAAGATAATTCTTTCAGAGTGAATCTTTACATTCTGATATCTCACGGTTTTAAGTGATGAATAATACATCAACAATCTAGGGTTCCACTGAAATGCAAATTATGCATGCACAGTGAATCTGATTGGAAACTGATGACAACCTTTCCATAGGTACACAGAATGGAACATGTGCAATAACCAATGTCTTTATATACCGAACCTTTGATACTTTCTTTCTAAGGTTATCATATTTTTTTTTGTCAACATTTTTCTACATACAGATGTATTCTGCTCATGATGCACATTGGATATACATTTTCTAGCAATTCGATATTTTACTTTCTCATGACTTTTCATGACCTGTAAGACTGCACATGAGTTATCCAGCCTGTATGGAAATAATGCCCTAGCAACAGCAATCAGAATTCAAAACTAATGTAGGGGAAGTAGGGAGAGGGGAGCTTCCATAGAATTACCTCTTAATAAAATATTATCAATTTTGAAACAAACTAGAAAACAAATTAATCTTATCACATCAAGTCCTTCCCACAGACCATACTATAAAAGAGTAAGTTAAAAGCAAACCATAATTTCAATGCAACCCCTCAAAATATGCCAAATGTCATAGAATTGCAACTGATGTGAAATGCACAACAAAAAGAATTATCCAGTAAACTGAAGATAATTCATAACGTTAAGTGAAACTGAATAACATGATATAACTGGAATACAAAGCACGTTGTTTCTATAAGACTCCCATGTTTGGCAATCTATGAGCGCAGATAATTACCTCCTATACCTATGTAACCATCACCTAACAACAACTAATACCTGGCACTATGAGTGGCTTCAGAGGAATCTCCAAATCTTAAATACATAATTCTGTAATTTTACAGAGAAAAAAAAAAAATTAATTGGTTTAAAACATTTATTACTCTGTTTTTGTTAAGATGGTTAAAGTCAGCATAGCAAATGGGGTAAAAACAGGCTTTAAAATTTCAAGTATTGTTAGAATTCAGACATACCTACACACATCCTGCTGGCTCAAATATAATTACATACGTGTAATGCTTAAGACTACTGCAAAAGACGCAAACACATAAGAA